>JALNIF010002247.1:0-19633 GCA_026284005.1 Thecaphora frezii | reverse complement strand
ATCCATTCACAATAAAAATGATGACCGACAGCGCAGCGGCCTTTTTTTCCCGCCCAGCCTCGGGTTCGATGTAGCGGCGAGATCTCGTCCGCAAGATTTTTTTCAGCTAGGTTTCACTGTCGTACCGCCCCCCTCTGTCTTGCTCGTCCGATGAAATAAGCCCTCCGACGCTGATGACCTAGCTCACTACCTTTAGTACCACCACGGAAGCGCTTGCACCATCGCTTGCTTCATCTCTTTACGTGCTTCGAGGCTTGTCTTGACCATCTCCGGCCACCAACTTGCCAGCTTTGCAACCTTCAGCAGACGCAACAACCACACCCACAACGTCCCACCGCCCTCGCCAGCCGTGTCTCCACCTGCTCTCTGTGCTCAGATCGTCCCGCCTATTATTTGGCCAGCGTTGCAGCACCCTGGTCCCGCCTCATAAGCTCATCAAACAACGACCGTCGCACGCTCATAACACCGCTTCCGAGACCGACTTGCAATCGACAGCACCATCGCTCGACCCCCACGCACCGATACGCCGCGGCCGTTCGTACCGTTACCGGACCTATCCTTTACACATCGAGCTTCGACATCTGACCAAATCAATCCTCGCCAAGGCTTCTCGCCGTCCTCACCGTTCTCGCACATTTCCGGCGAAATCTGACGGCGACGTTCGAGGTGAGTCCACAGAGGTGCATTGGCAGACTCAGGTTCAGCCGGTTTCGTCCGCTTGCCGCTGGAGGTACGCTGCGGCTGTGATGGGAACGGTCGTCATTGTGGGGAAGAAGGCACTGTTGGCAGGCGCTAAGGAGATGAGGAGAAGCGGATCGGCCAACCAGACTGGTGCCCTCTTTTCCTCGAGGCGACCGACCAGGCTGCAGCAACCAGACGGAAGGCGTGACGCTTGTGCGGTTCGTCATTCCGGCATGGCGTGGCGTCGCGAGCCTTTTTCGGGCCGCCTCACCGTAGCCGCTGGCGTAGTCACAAGCTCTTCACTGCGTGATGCGGCTCAACGGCTCGGAGGTCGACTGCTCGCCTTCTGGGCCGGTCGACGGCGCCCATTTGTCGAGGAGACCGACGTCGTGACTGCCGCCGCCGCCGCCGCTGCTCCGGTTCATTCGGAGGCGCCGACCGTCACGAGTTAGCCTGGTCGAAGCATTGGGGTGCTCCGGAATCGTCGCGACGGGCCGTCCCCTGGCCGTCGGAGGCTGTTGCTTTTAAACTCGGGCTAGAAGACTGCATGGATTGCGCCTTGTGCTTTCCCTGCGTCGGGAGGCTCGACAGAGGCGTGCAGACAAGGTCGACGCGGAACGGCCGCCGTGGCATGGAAGGCAAGCAAGCCTCCTTGCGCCAGGCGTGGCCCTGGAAGCCATCGGCACCGCTCCGTCTCCCTCAGGCCTGATTTCGATGGCCGGCACTCGGGCGGCGCATCCTCAGGGACGGCGGCATGGCCAAGGCCAACAGCATCGCGTCTGGAGCAGACCCCTGCGTTGGAGTTGGAGTTGCTTTGGCAACCTAGAGCTTCGAGTGACCCTAGGGGTGGGGGATCACTGTCCACGTCGAGAGCAGCAGCGCGTCGCTGGACGGCTCATTCTCCACGCAATTTTTCTCCTTTCGCCCCTTTTCCCTTCCTCCCTCCCTCTCTTGCCTTTCCTCGTCGTCGTCTTTTTTGTCTCGATGATGCTTGGCGGTGCCGTTGCGCTAGCTTGGGTTTTTGGGCTGGCGAAGCAAGAGCTTCGACAACGGCCGCACTATCACCCGCCCATCCGCTCCAGCGCTCGTCTGCTTGCACTAGTCGACGCCATGTTGGCCGTGATTGTTGGTGTGGGCGCCAGCCATGGCGAGTGGGTAGAGTTAGGCCCGCCCACGCCAGAGCTCCACCGAGTCGGTCGACGTTCGTCTTCCGCACCCGCAGGTCGGCAACGGCGTGCCTCTGGTCTGCTTGTCCTCGCCTCCTCCCCTTTCCGCTCTGTACGGGAGGCTCCCTCGCCGCCTCATCCTTGCCTCTTCCGCTGCTACCCTCCTTGGCCCGCTCGATAAAAGGACTGCCATTTCCGGCTGGAACAGAGCTGATACCCAATCTTTACCTCGTCGACCCCTTGCAACACTGTCAACAGAGAAGCCTTCGCCCATCTCGACCGACCGACCCTCTCATCGTTCGCTCCTACGCCTCGTGCCTTCTGAGCCTCCTTCCCCAACAGCCTGCGGAAGTTTCAGCTCTCGATCTCATTGATTCGCGCGCACTGCGCGGGCGTACCAGTGAAGCAAGCCATCCGGATGCCTCGCGGCGAACGTTCCTTCGGCCAGCCATACCTCTCTCCCTCTTCTCGTGGTAACGGCCCCGCAGCCATGCTCGGGCAAACTTCCAGCGACTCGACACTCGTTTCAGCCATGCGCGCGGCTAGACGCTCGTCCCGGAGGCTGTCGCGTGATGACCTGCGCAGCGTATCCTCGCCGCGAAGCCATACGGCGGCGCCGTCCCGGCCGAACCCGCTCTGGCCGGAATTGCCGCAGCGCAACTACGCCATCGGACCAATTGAACCGGGCACGTCGAGGGCGACCAGGTCGGAGACGCCTGGCGCCTCTTCGAGCACATCTAACCCTTGGCGGACGGTCGAGGACCTGGCGGGAGAGGCCATCGATATGCAGGAGCT
This sequence comes from Thecaphora frezii, assembly GCA_026284005.1. Taxonomy (NCBI): domain Eukaryota; kingdom Fungi; phylum Basidiomycota; class Ustilaginomycetes; order Urocystidales; family Glomosporiaceae; genus Thecaphora; species Thecaphora frezii. The sequence continues at coordinate 16,991 of JALNIF010002247.1, read as the reverse complement.
CGAGCTGGCCGACTTGGTGCAGCAACGTCAGCAGCCACGGCCCTCACGCGAGAGGTACCAGGAGCAGAGCGACGAGAGGGAAAGGGATCAGGATTGGGAGCGAGAGCAGTACTACATCCACCTCAGTGCCGAGGCCCGAAGGTCGGCTCAGATGCACGACTCCCGCCACCAACACCACCAGCCGCAACAACCCCAACAGCAGTGGCACGGCAACGGCCTGCAAAACGATCGCTTTTACAACGTGTCGATGTCACCACCGCGCGCCGAACCGACGTCGTGGTCACAGTCACAGAGCCAGGCGGCGTCCACGAGCACTCGCGAGGCCCGCGAGCCCCGCGATCCGCAGCACAAAGTCTACCTTCTCAACTGCAAGCACTGCGGCAACTTCCTGAGCGATCGCGGCATGAAGGCGGTGCTGCTGCTGAAGCCCAACATCACGCTCTACAGCACCGACGCCGTGCCGACGACTTGCGGGCCGTACTACAGCCCGTCAGCGTTCCACGGCGGCGTCGATCCGATGGAGCCGCCGATCGAGCGCACCTGCAACTGCCTCACGCAGAGCCTTGGATGCTACGGCTGCGGAAATCAGGTGGGCTACAGCATCCTCGCGCCCTGCGACCAGTGCACCAGCAGTGTGCAAAAACACCAGCGAAGCTCCAACGGCCACCGCACCGTGCTGCACTGCTCCGAGATCACGGTACGTGAGCGCCGCTACGTGCCGGGCGAGCCGGGCGTCCGAGCGGCTCCGCTCGAACACCACCAGGGCAACCATCGTTCCAATGCAAGCCCGCAGGCCGCGCGTCGACGCGGATCGCCGCGCGTGCACGAGTACACGCGGGATGCTATCATCGACTACTACGGCGTCGAAGAAGAGGATGAGATGGACGGCGACAAGACGGACGCTGCGGCCCACGCCTTTTATCAGCAAAATACCGAGCCCGTCAACCTGCGCGAGAGCCGCCAGGCACGACCAAACGCCCAGAGCCGGAGCAGCGGAAGCAACAGCAGCGGCGGCGGGTGTGGCAACCACAAGGAGGCGCGAGTGCTGCGGCGCGGAGATATCGTCTACTGGAGTGACCTCGTCGCGGGCGGCGAGAGGACACGGCCATTCGACCCAGACCCCATCCTGGAGCTGCCGCCGGCTGGCCGCTGAGGTGTTGATGGCTTGAGCCCTGTTTATAACCGACCGGCTGTGCAGCAGCAAGCCTCCTGCCGGCGTCTGGCCGTCTTACGGCCCACATTACGCTGCGGCGTCTTGCGCCATCCTCATTGGCTCGCCGTCCTCGTTGGACCCAACAATCTCTCTTCTATCTTTTTAATCTTCAACCCCTATACGTTCCCTCCCAACCATCCCCCATCCTCGCTTTCGTTGCTTCTCTCTTTGACTGTACATCGTTGTAGATCATACCTGGTTCTCAAACTTGGCGATCTTCCATGCTTTTTCTTCTGCTTTTCACTCCCCCCCCCCCCCCCCCCCCCCCCCTTTGTTATCTGCTTTCTCTGTTCCTCTCTTACCCAGTCTTCCCGTATCTCCCTGCCAGTGGCTTTTCCACCTTTCCAAAGCGCCTGTAGAGCATCTGTTGTCGTACTAGTACTACCCACCTATGTCGTACCGGCCGTGTTTTTTACTGTTCCCGTTATTCCAACCAGCATCATCTAATATGGGTCTCGCTAATTGTAACGTCATCGTCCAGAATGTGTCTATAAAATGTTGCTCGAATGCGGTGAATCGCAAATGTAACTGGTGATGGCTCCGCCTGACGGTGGCCAGGATAGTGACAAGTCTGGCTTTGATGGCCCGATGGTTGCGCGCGGGGACCCTGGCGCGCTGGGAGCTTGGGGCGCGCTCGGTGGGTGGGGACGAGGCCAAGTGGAGGTTGGCGGGGCGCATTGCAGATGGGCGGGCGTCACAGGGGCCGAAGCCATGGCAACCAGCAAGCAGGGCCAAAAAGGCTGGCGGGACCCTGAAACGGCGGAAATTGGGGGTCGGCTTCGGTTGTGCGCAATGAGAAACGCGGTTAAGATTATTATTATTGTTTGCAATTTTTGTATTCGACTCGCGCAGCCAAGCTAGGGCTTGCGCTTGGCTTGGCTCAGACCACCGGCCGCACGGCCAAAACAGCCAACGCAGCCCACGGCTAACGCAGCCCACGGCCAAAAGGGGGCGGCGCACGGATGTGACATTAAGATTCTTATCCATCATTCATGATTTTGGCGCGGAGTGTGGTGAACCAAAGTGGGGCGATGACGCCTCGGGCTGCTAAAGTCACTGGGCGGGACGTCGGGAACCCGTAGCCGCTTTGCTGTGGTGCAGGGAAAGAGTAGCAGCAGCCTGAGTAGTCAAGTGTTAGAGCACAGCTTTGCAGTCGCTTTGGAGCCAACTCACCTGTTTCGATGCAGAGTAGATAAACAGTGCGTGGTAGTTGGTTGGCCTCATCTATGGCTAATTGGCCGGCGTGGCCGCATTATGCAGGGTGGGGCGAGGCGCGCGCTGTGGGTGGCGGCACGCTCCGTGTGACTATGTATGTAGCTGTCGGTAGGTAACTCTTAACTAGTTACGCTGTGCGTATATCTAACTCTTAACTAGTTACGCTGTGCGTATATCTAACTCTTAACTAGTTACGCTGTGCGTATATCTAACTCTTAACTAGTTACGCTGTGCGAGGACTTGTGTGACTGACTGCCTTGATTTCAAGCGGCCGCGCCCCGCCCATCGCTTCAAATCCAACCGCTAAGTCTCGTCCGTCGCCCCATTTTCCTCGCCCGCCTTCCTTGCCTTACGCTTCCATCCCGGCCACCATCACCACCATCGCCGCCCACACTCAGTCCGCCGCCACCGCCGCATCGCTCAACGTCTAGTCCGCTGCTGGCTGCTACGCCTTCCCGCTGCGCCCCGCTCCCAGGGCGTCACAAGGCGTCTCCGCTCGCAGCTGGACCCCGTCCACGCTCCACGCTTCGCGCTCCATGCACTCGCTCGCCTCGCTCTGACAACCATCCGATCCATCCTTCCCACCCAGCTACGCCGCCTTTGCCTCTCTACTGGTCCCGATTGGCCCGTTCCATCCACCTCGTCACCTGCTTTTGCTTTGACGTGTTTTTCCATCCATTTTGAGCTTCGGACGCTCAGACCCCCTTTCCTTGCATCAAACCCACTACTTGCCCTTGACAAGACGGCAGGCCTTATATCGCCTCGGCTCGACATCCACCCCACCCACCACCCACCCTCATCGCCGCCGCCGCCATGTCGATGCAGAGCCACGTCTACGAGCTGGGCCTCCGGCAGGGCCAGTGCTCCGACGTCAAGGTCGGCGCATTCGGTCGGGTCTACAGTCTTCACCGCCTCTTTCTCATCCAGTCGGGCTTCTTTCGCGCCATGCTCTGTGGCGGCTACGCCGAGGACGTAGCCGTATCCGCGGCCGCTTCTAGCTTGGGTCGCGCCCATCCCCCCCGCGACCCGCGCACTTCGGCCGGCACCTCCCACTTCGCCCCCAGCGACCACGCCGACGTCGTCAGCCTCCATTTCGATGATCCCAACATTAGCCGCGCCGCGTTCGAATATTGCATCGCCCACCTCTACGGCGGCGGACCGCAGCTCGTGCTCCCCTACTGGGCTAGCCCATCCAGCGCACATCCCCTCTCACCCGCGTTCACCATCGAGTTTGGCAAGGCCCAAGAGGTCGGCCGACTCGAAAACGAAGTCATCGGTCCCGAATCGCACCCGGCGACTCCGCGCTTCCTCCTGTCGCTCCTCGCCACCTCGATCTACCTCAACATCCCCAGCATCACCTCGCAGGCGCTGACTCTCGTCCTCTGCTCCGTCACCCCGTACACCGTGTCACACTACCTGCGCTTCGCCATAGGCAAGGGGATTGAGAGAGCCGCCGCAGCATCCGATCTCGCAAACGAGCACGATGACAAGCAGCCGACGGAATGGGACTGGGAGCTGCAAGGTCCCGTGCGGACGCTGGATAATCTCGGAAAGCCAATGGCGATGCGCGTTCCAGGTGCAGTGAGCACCGCCACAGACACAAAACAGGGGTCCAAGGCCACCTCGCCTTTCGACGAGCCGCGATCTGGCCTTACGGCGCACGCCGACGATGGCAACGAGCTGTCGCAGAGGGCCAGCGAGCTCTCTCTGGGCTCCGAGAGAAGCAGCGGGTCCAGCTCGGCCGGCCTCAAGAGGAATCGCGAGTCGTTTGGGGGCGGTGACATGGATGAGCACACTGCCCTGCCCTCGCTCGGCACCGGCAAACGGTCCTCCGTCACGCCGAAAAAGGGGCCGGCCCAGGGCAGCCCCGCACCGGGGGACGGCGACTACCTGAGCGCCGATGCGATCCCTGGCAAAGGCGCGGTCAACGAGGCGTCGGCCTCTAGCGGCGCTCGAGGATCCCGGGCAGAGCAGCGTCGCAGCTCGCAGCTGCCCGACTTCCACTACGGGCTTCCCGCCGACCGCATAGGCGAAGCTTGCGCGTGCTGGCTCGCCCAGTGGGGCGTCGACGTGCTCGAGGCCGAGGAGGCGGCCGAGCAAGTGCGATCGCAGGAACTGCAGGACCACATCACCGCCTGCCGACGAGAGAGCGACCTCCGCAAGCTTTCGGTCCATGCAGGTCGGGTTTTGACGGGCGAGGTTGATCTGCTTGGCCCCTCGCTGCTTCCATACGGCGAGATGCCCGATCCGGAGTCTCCGCTGTCGATCCCTTATGTACAAGTGTGGTCGTATCCGACTATGCCCAGCTCGTGGGTCCGCGCCCTCATCTCGTCGGACAGCTTTTTTGTCCGATCCGAGTGGGACCGCTACAGCTTCGCAAAACGAATCGTTGAGATGCGACGCCTGCAAAAGGAACGTCTGGCGTCGGTCGACGCCTTTCTCTGGAGTCAGTGCGAGGAAGAACTCTGCGAAGGCGCAAGCCAGGTGGACTCGACCTCCGAGGGGAGCCATCGAGCCCGACCCTCCTCGCCGTCGCCGTCCCCGCCAGCCACGAGCTTCCGTGGCTTTGGTTTCAGCGAACCCTTGGCCAGCCTCGATCGGCTCGACAGTGGCAACGACGTCCGCTTCGAACGATTCGGGTCCTCAAGGCATCGGCGCGGATCGATCTCGACGCGGGTAGACATGGCGGACGACGACGACGACGACGACGCCGACAGAGCTGCAGGCGGAGACGACGACGACGAAGACGAGCGCGAATACACCCAGCTCTTCTCGAGCGGTATCTACTACACCCACATGTCGTTCCAGGAGCTCAACAAGATCAGCAGCGACCTTTCGCCTTCCACAGGCAGGCCGTATACACCGTTGTCGGTACTGCAAGCCGCCCTTTGGGCCGGTTCCGAGCTCAAGAACCACGTTCTGTCCTGCGGTAGGACCTCGCGCGCCCCTTCACTACCAACTCTTGACGGCGACAACGAGGGCACGTTTGACGGCACGTGGGCGGCCACCACCTCACTCGAGAGCAGCAGCGGCGTCCAAGTTCCGTCGCTGTCAGACGGCAACGTCGATCTGGGCGTCTCTAGCAGCCTCAACGATTTCGTCCAGGCCTGCGACGCCAGCGGCGGCAACTCGTCGCGCAAGAGGGGCTCCGCCTCGTTGCAACAGCCGGGCGCCGGTGGCTTCGGACTCGACTCAAGCCTGTCAATGCAATCGTTGGGAGGTCGCGGGGCGACTCCGCTCCTGACGGGATCATCGGGCGGATCGAGCGCGCTGCTGTCAAAGCGATACTACCTCGTGCCTTCCGACGACACCGTGAGGCTCGGCGACGGTCTTTTGGCGATCTGCGGCCAGGGCAGCAGCAGCAGCTCTTCGGCCGAGGTGCGAGGCGGAGGCGAGCCGGGCGGCGGTAGACCTGGCTCGCCGTCGGCGACGTTGATCCACAACCTCGGAGCGACGGGTACGGCGGCTGTGCAACTGCCCAACACAATCCCGTTGCCCATGCCCGCAGCAAATGGAGACGCTCCCCAAGCGTCGAACCTTCCCAAAAAGGACCGTTCCCACTTTTTCGGCATCGCCAACGCTGTTGCGACGGGTCGAGAGCTCGGGGAGAAGGGGGCCAGGACCCAACCAGACCCGCGGAAACCCATTCAGCGGGGCCAAGCCACCCAGCGCCGCGACGAGCGCGGCGGTACGCCTCTGCTGCGCCAATTTGGCGGCCTCGCCAACGATGGCGACGATGCGTCAGGGATGGATCCGCCGCAGCCCCGCGACGACGAGTCCGAGGGGACCGAGGGCGCCGACGCGCTCTTGCCGCCGGGACAGATCGAGCGATGGACGGGCTACGAGCCGATGCGTCTCGGGGTCGAGTTCTTTGGCGTCGACCTGCTGCCAGAGAAGCATCGCCTCTACTCGCCAACGTTTTTTTACGCCGGATCCATCTGGAACCTCTACGTGCAGGCGATCAAGAAGGGCAAGGGCATCCAGCTCGGCATCTACCTCCACCGCCAGAGCCCAAGCGAGAGCCTGCCGCAACCGTCGGCTCCGCTGCCGAAGCAGATGCTGGCGTCTTCGACGTCAGCGCCGTCGGACACGCTGCGCGATGGAGCTAGTGGCGCGACGGCCGCAGCAGCGACCCACGAGCCTGGAGAGGTCGACTCGCCGACGCGTGGCTCGAGGCGTTCGCACCTGCTTGCCAACCGGTTCCAATCGACGAGCGGCCTCTCGTCCGTCGGCGGCGATCAGTCCATCGATCGGACGAGCCCGAGGCCGAGCGACGGCGCGCTCGCGTCCAACTTTGGAGGCTCCTTTGCCGCCATTGGCGAGTCGAGCCGTAATCTGGGCCAGTTTGAGCCGGTAGGGGCGCGGCGCGATGGAACGAGCAGTTTCCTGGACGCCAGCACCACGACAACACCGCACCGCGCCGGCGGAGCGGGCGGCGAGGTTCCCAGCATGGGTTCGACGCTTACCCTGCCCGGTGGAACGACGCTGAGCAATCTCGGGTTCGCCTCCAACAGTGCGGCCCCGACCACTCCTTCCGCCGCAGACGCCGCCGGCGGCGCCTCGTCGTCATCGTCGTCGTCGACGACGACGCTGCCCCGTCCATCGATATCTACGCTGTCGCACGTGGCAGGCAACGTGCCGATCGTGGCTCTCTGCCCTGGCGGACCGGCGGTGTACCAAACGTGTCCGACTCCGCTCATCTCGTACCGCGATCCGCGGCGGATGCTGCGCGCCTACTTTTCCATCCACTGCCCGTCGCCGTTTGGCAATGCCCTGACGCGCTTCAGCTCGGCACCCGACTACTTTTCGCTGAGCCAGAGCTGGGGATGGAAAAGCAGCAGCTTGCTCGGCGTCGCGTACCTCGAAGGCGGCAGGCTTGGGGAAGGGAGGAGCGAAACGTGGGGCACGTTCCGATGTGTTTGCACCGTTGGTGTTGTTTAGATTGCGGTTTGGTCCGGTCTTGGCCAGGGGGGTGCGAGGTGGTGCTTGCCTTTTTCTCCCTTTCGATTCCCCCTTGACCCTTCTTTCCTCTCTTTGCCTCTCGTAGGTTTTGTAGTAGAAATCATGACCCACTTGTACCGCCGGGCCTCGATGCAACGAAAGACCCGCCGACGACGGTCCATGGACTTTTTAACGATTAACCCTATATGATACCGCCCCTCACCACGATGCCGTTTTGATGCTCTTGCAAATCGCACATGCATGTCATGTCATGGTATTCCACACCTAGGCCTGCACTCGTCCACAGCTTGCGTGTCTACACTTCAAACACTCTCGGTACGTCCTTCCACACGTCCTCGCCCTCGGCCTTTTTCTTGCGCGCCTTCCAGTAATCCTCGCCTTCGGCGCCACCAAACACCCACTGCGGCTCCTCCTGCTGCTGGTGGAACCACTTGGGCTGGTGTTGGGTGCCCTGGTTCTGGTAGTCGCGTCGGCGCGCGCGCTGCGCCTCTTCGAGCTTGTGCTTGAGCGATTCGGCCTCTTGCACGTTGCCTTCCTCGAATGCGCGCTGGTCAGGTCGCAGCCGTGAGTCCGTCGGTGGGAGCAGGTCGCGGCAGTCGTCCGACAGCTCGTTGAGCGTCATGGCAAAGTAGGTGAAGCCGTAGTACTCTTCGGCGTGCGGGGGCATCTCGGCCGCCTCCCACAGCACCTGGTAGTTTTCCTTGTCGTGCTGCCGGCTGAAATGGTCGCTCCACTTGCCCTTGACGTGCGTCACCTCTTGGTCGTTGGCGTCGTACACCGTACCCACCACGTGGTTGCGGCTGCCCGTTCCGCCCCACATTGTGCCCTCCTTGAACTCGATCACGATCCGCTGCCCGGTGTTTTCGTTGGTCACTGTCAGCTCGCCGACGTGCTCGAGGTACTTGTTGCCTGCCAGAAGGTTGCGCATAAACGACGAAGGCTTCTGGAAGCTAAAGATGTCGCCGTCGCCGAACTCGAGCCGCATCGACCCCTCGGGAATCAGCTCGAGCGACTTGCCCCAAAACTTGTTCTTGACGGCGCTCCACCCTTGGCACTTCCACCCCTTGCCCTCGATGTATGACGCCACCACCGGCGGCTGGTGCACCACCTTTTCGGCGATAAACCTGAAGTGCTTGTCCTCGCGCACGCACTCGTATGTCTCGCCGAGCAGTGGATTGAAGGGCTTGCGGCTCGCCCGCAGCTTGGTGCTCGAGTATCCGCTCACCGCAAACGCACCCACTAGGCAGATGCGCTCAACCCAGTCTTCCGTCTTGGCCGCCTTTTCTAGCAGGTTGGCCGCGTACTCGTACTCCTCTGCCGCGGCCTGTAGTAGCGAGAGCGGGCAGTTGAACGAGACGGGAAACGAAATGGTCGACAGGTCTTTGCCGACATTCTTCTTGAGCATTGAAAAGAGCGATACCTCGTCGCCCGATACTTTGGCCGGCAACTTTTTGCGGTACTCTACCACAGCGCCCTTCGAGGAGCCATTGTGGCTGCTGGTGTCGTCCGTCTCGGGCGCGCTGTCATCGTCGTCTCGGTCCTCCGCTTCGCTGGTGTCGGAGCGGCTCAAATCACCATCCTTGTGGATTTCGTCGCCCGCTAGCTCGTCGCCGCCGAGGTCGTCGGCGTCGTAAAAGATGGCCGAGTCGCTGTGGTTGGTGTTAAAGGAGCTGACGCTCATCCTGGAGCGGGTGTGGCCATCGACGTCCATAATGTTGGGCCTCGACTGAATCGACTTCATCGTCCCGGCAGGTCCATCGGCTCTGGGTATGCTTGACTCAATTGCATACTTGAGATTTGCAAACTCGTCCTTGAGCTGGTCAATGGTATTTACGAGGCCTTCGGCGTCGTCTGAGTCGTGGGCTACTTTTGTATATATTGGAACACAGGCGAGGTTAAAATGTCAGCCGCCAAAAGATCTTGCTAACGACCGACTCGGTGCTGTTCAGCAGGACAAAGGAGCTGCAATACTGACTGTTCTTCATACTAATGGCTCCCAAAACGGCGCCGGTCGCGGTCTGTTGCGCAATTTTAACCCGTGAAGAGGCCGACTTCTGTGCGAGGTTACCCACCAGCTGCTCAACGATCTCGAGACTTGCGTAGATCTGGGAAACGTCGACCGCGACGAGGTCGGTGCCGGAAGCGACATAGACCTTTTGCACGGGACCGGCGGTCCGCTCGGGGATGAAGGACCTCAGATGAGTCCGCCACAGCTCAAAGTCCTGGTCATTGAGCATCTTGAGGTGGAAGACGGACGAGCCGCTGTCTACGTGGATGGTTCCGTGCTTTTTGGAGCTCGTGACGCTGGCATGGGGAATCTCGATGGCATCGCGCGCTGGCTTGTCTGGGCTCATGGCGTACATGAGGAGACCGTCGTTGGTAAGGGCAAAGAAGCGCTTGGCGTATCCTGTTGCGAGCACCGGGGAATAGTCGGATCGGGTCTCTTTGGCGTCAGATACACACGGAGCAGAGCAAAGACGAACGGCGCCGCTCAGCCGCGGTGAAGGCGGTACTCACCCTGCATCTTCTTCCTCTTCTTCTTGAGGACCCATCCGGTGCAGATGGAGGCGAGATCCTGGATGGCCTGCTTGTCGCCAGTGCCATGATGATCGGGCTGGGGCGGCCTGGTCTCGGTCTTGCCTCCCATTGTGAGGGAGATGTGGTCGATCTGGGTACGATTGAGGGGAAGCGGAAGGAGATGTTGTGGTGGTGGTGCTGGCGGCGGTGTACGGGGGTAGGTAAGGTATCCGAGAGCAAAAGGCGAGCGCTCGTGAGAGGAGCAGCACGCCGTACGGGTTCGAGGCTTGCACTGGGCTTTGAAGCGGCGTCTAGATGGGGGCAAGAAGATGAGGATGGTTAGATGGGGAAGAGAAAGGATGCGCGAAAGGGAAGAGGAACAGGGGGAAAGAGGCGAGGGCAGGATGGGTCGATGTGGTACGTGCGCGAGGATGGGAATAGGGGTGGAGCAAGCAAGAGACCGGGACCTGGGCAGGAAGGGGAAGCTGTTGCTAGTTGCAGTTGCGACTTGCACGCAGGGTAGGAAAAGGGGTTGGGCTGAGCGCCGAGATGGGGTGATGGCGGTGGTGGTGGTGGTGGTGGTGGTGGCGGCGGTTGCGAAAGGTTAAGGCTGCCTGCCGCGACTAAATTACGAATCGTAGCAATCCACGGATAAGAATGTTAAATGTGAATATGTAGCCACGATAGATGATGCGGCCCACTGCGCGCATAGGAGCCACCTGCTGCATGCGTCACACCGACTGCGTAGCCAACTTGGCATCGTCCAACCGGCTGTGCGCCTTATAGTTTGTAGTTTTCTAGCCTGATGCGTATTGCCAACTGCGTCGCGAGGTAGTTAGTGACATGCAGCAAAGTGTACGCTGCCATGCGTTGTTGGGCGAGCTGCAGTGGCGCCAACAACCAGGTGCAGCTGGGCCCTGCAGAACCATAAAGTCACAGGCAGCCAGCAATGCAGCAAGTAGTTACAGTCGACCTAGCCTTTCGGCGATTCACATTCACAATCGCATTCGGTTTGCGCATGACTAGTGTGACTAAGACTATGTATCTATGTATGTACATACTGCCAACCACCTTTGTGTCTTCTTAATTCTTATTCGTTTCTTTCCCCGCACAACCCGCTACGCCTCGTCTGGCAACCGCAACCATGGCGGCAGCGGCAACAGCTTACAGTGCGCGAATGCCAAGCCCAGCCCCAGGCGGCCTGATCTGCTCGACGCCTGCGGCCCAGCTGCACTCAACTGCAGGCCTTGGAGTTCGCCCTGTCCCTGCACTTGGCCTCCAAACCCACGGCGCTAGCACACCCACCGTCCGCTTCCGCAACGTCCCGTCATTTGCCCCTCTCGACATGGGCCGTTTAGTGTGACTAGTTGCCGCGGCGCTGGCCATAGCAGACAGCGCACAGAGCACCGCATACAGGCAACAGGGAAACTCCTCCCTACGAGCAACCCTCCCCTATATAGCATCGTGCTCCTTGCACAATAGTTGCCTTCTTCTCCATGATCCTCAATCCTCATTCTTCTCACTCTCACTATATCTAGCATATCTAGCATATCTAGCCACCTATGACCAGCCCCCCCGCTCGACTCGCCACTCCATCTTCAAGGCGAGACCATGCGACGTGCATGGATGACGGCTGCCCATCCCCGCCCTCGTTAGTCTGCAAAACAGCCGAGCTTCTTGAGGCCTTGACACTTTCACAGTCCACATTTGCAGCCCCATTGCGCCTCGTCGCAGCAAGCACAGTGAGAAATCAAGATTTCAAATCATACAACAGCTAGCCATCTCCAACCCTACACCGCGCTCCGCAAGGTTCGCATCCGGAGCTCACAAGCGTGCCTCTGCTCTTGCCTGCCATCGCTCGGTTCAAGAAAGCACCTGGTCTTGTGGCCTTCACAGGACAAAGAAAGATGGCTAGAACGAATTCGACTCTTAATCTTATTTTATTTTCTTTTTTTGGTGGGGGTCGGACACGCATGGGTCTGAAACCGCGCAAAAAGAGCCTCGCTTGCCCGACACTATTTTAAAAATAAAAATTTAAAAACTAATAGATATATATATATAAACCCACATTTCGTTGTAGCCATAATGTTTTCCAGCTGTGCCTGGTGACGGTTGCTTGACGTTGCACCTGCGCACGGCTAACCCGGCGCCGCATGGCGACCCTCTGCTGGCGCACGCTGCCCACACACAGATTGCAGCATTAAGATTGATCTCCTGCGCTTGACCCGATCGGCGCCACTGACCGGTTTGGGGATACAACGCGTCCAACTTTCGTATCTGCTGCGGTACACTCTGACTTCCTCACCAGTGCCCATGCCTCAGCTCTTGAACCTCAACCATGTCGCCATCTCTGTCCAGATCGCACTCATGTCTCTTTTTCCTTGTCGGCTCTCAGCTTCCGCGCACCTCTGCGCCCCTGTCCCATCCTGAAACTCGATATGTTGCCTCGGCCGCTTCATTTCCAGCCATCACGAGGCCGACGGTAACTGTCCCGCAACCTCCAGCCCGGGCCCACCAACCCACCACCCACTCGTGCAAATTTCACGAGGAGTGACCGAGCTCCTACGTTGCCCCCTCTCCCCTTCATGACACAAAAAAGGTTCTCCGCCGGCGTTGCTGCGTCGCCATCCGTGTCCCATTTCAATACAATTGTCTCGGGGCATAGCGCCGAAGAAATGAAGGAGGGACAGGGGCAATCGAGCAACCTGCGGTGCAAGGCCGAGCGAAAGGGGCGCGGGGCAGAACGGGGGCCAAGGTCGAGGCCGCCCCCTCGACTGCCGTCCAGGAACCCCTTAAAACTCTTTCCCGCCCTTCCTCCCCGTCGATTACTCCTCTCCCTTAAACATTTCCTCTCCTCTCCTCCTTTTCTCCCATACCATCACGAACTACATTCCTTGTGCCCATCTTCGTTTCTTGACTTGGCCGACAGTCGCTTCTCGGTCCTTCCCACTCCCTTGGTCCGAATCGTTCATCGTTCAAGACCACCGCAAGCGGTCCCTTCTGAGACCAGCCAACCTTCTATTTTTGCCGTCCAACCGACTATCCCCAGCCGTCCCAGGAACCGAATATGACCTCGCTCTCTGGCTTCGCCATCGAGAAGCGTCGCGCCATGGTGCCTCGCTTTGTCTGGCCACTGCGTCTTCTGGCGCTGCCCCTGGTCCTCATCCTCCTCCTCACGTACCACCCCACCGTCTCGTCCATCCCCTCTCGCCACCCCTCTACCCCCGCACTCGTGCGCCGCAAAGCACCCGACCAACCGCCACTCGCTATTACCATGTTCTGGTTCAACAACCAGCAGAAGGCCATTTGCTACGACTTGACTGCCCGCGTCAAGTCGGTAACCGGCTACACTGACTGCGACTTTCAGGATGACTACGACTCCGCCAACAACAGCTACTTCCTTCCGCAAACCTGCGTCCTAATCGCGCCCCTCAGCGAAGCCCTGTTTAACATACTCTCCGAAGCGTGCCGAAAAGTAGGAACGTTGGGCGAAATGGACGTCAAAGGGAATACGCCTAGCACCCCCATCACCCCGGGCAACCCAGGCCTCGGAGGAATGCCGGGAACGAATCCCTACGCCCAATCGGGTAACCCGGGCTTGGGAGGACTGCCGGGATATAATCCCGGCGTCCAGCCGAGCTCAGGGATGTGAATCGCCCTCGCTTCCACCACCATCGGCCGCATTTTGCGGTCCCGCAATTGGCGAGCACTTCCTCCTTTCGTCGCCCGTCGCGTGAATTGCCACGGCGCACATCCTCAAGAAGCCCCCCCCCCCAAACGACACCAATCATTGTCCTTTTCGCATCATTCTTGTAATTCTTGTTCACAGTTCTTGTCGTCGCTGCTGTCATGTAGTTGCTCGCAATGGCGCGCCCTTGACCGTAGCCTTCCCCCCTTCTCCCTTCATCGTACAATACACGCTCCTTTTCTCCTTCCCCCGGCAGGACCCGACCTAGGCTAACAAACGTGCGTGCGTATATGGGTGTGTGCGGGTGTGATGTGTGTGTTTGTGGGTGTGATGTGTGTGTGGGTGTGGATGTTTGGATATGGGTGTAGAGAAAACCAAACGACTCGAGGTGCTCCCATACCTTGTGTCTCTAGTCCTCGCGGATAATGACGCCCGCCGCGCCCATTCCCAGGCCGATGCACATCGACACCACGGCCACGTGCTGCTTCCTCCGCTCAAGCTCGGCCAGCGCCGTCACCACCAGCCTGGCTCCCGTAGCGCCAAGCGGATGGCCCAGCGCGCATGCGCCGCCATTGACGTTGACCTGGTCAACGTTGAGCCCGAGCTTCTCGACACAGTAGACGTACATGCTAGCAAACGCCTCATTGATCTCAAACAGTTCGACCTCTTCCTGCTTGATGCCCGTCTGCTCGAGCACCTTGGGGATCGCCGACGACGGTCCGATGCCCATGATGCGCGGCTCGAGGCCCGTGACGGCGCACGACACGTACTTGGCGATCACTTTCTTGCCGAGCTTGTTGGCGAGCGAGCGGCGCATCAGCAGCACGCCCGCAGCGCCGTCAGTGATTTGCGACGCGTTACCTCCCGTCGTGTTGCTGGGCGCCCACTGCGGGAAAGCCGATTTAATCTTTCCGAGCGCCTCAGGTGTCGTGCCGGGGCGGATACCGTCGTCGGCGGCGACGATCTTGTACTCCTTGCTGCCGTCGTTGGCCTTTTCGGGCACGTTGATGGGGAAAATCTCAGCGTCAAACTTGCCAGCGGCCTGTGCGGCGGCAGCGCGCTGGTGGGAGCGTGCGGCAAACTCGTCCATCTTGGCGCGCGAGATGCCAAAGTCCTTGGCTACGTTCTCCGATGTCCAGCCCATGGGCATCTCGCAGTCCTTGGCCTCCTGCGAGGCGTTAGCCAGCTCGTCTGAGACCCTGCAGGGGCGGCCGGGATGGTAGGACATGCTCTCGGCACCGACAGCGAGGCCGCACTCGATCTCTCCAGCCTGGATGGCGTTTGCGACGGCGCGGATGGCCATGAGACCGCTCGAGCAGAATCGGTTAACGACGATGGCGGGAGTGGTATTGGGGATGCCGGCGGCGAGGGCGGCGGCACGGATCTCGTAGGCGTTTTCGTCGTTGTGGACGTTGCCCACGACAACGTCCTGGATGATTTGCGGGTCGATGTCGGCCTTGGCGACGAGCGCCTTAAACGTTTCGGCGCAGAGGACGTCAAAGGGGCAGTCCTTGAGGCCGCCCTTGCGCGCCCTGCAAAAGGGGGTACGTCCGGCCGCGACGATGACGACGTCCGAGTCATTCTTGGCCTTGTGCGCAGGGAGGCCCTTCCCGCTCCAGGAGCGGGGATCGATGTGGGAGGCAATCTGCTTGATCTGGGACGTCATGATGGGGAGCGAGGCCGGAGCAGAAGGGAAGAAAGGATGTAGACAACAGAGACGGTTCTAGCGACAGCGGTCAGGGATGGAGCAGGGTGAAGTTGGGACTGAAGAGTGTAGAGGTTTGCGACAGCGAGCGGCGAGGTGGTCCTAGGAGCGAGTGGACGGCGGCGGCGAAGGGGCTGGGATGAGCGAGGTAGGAGCTGCTCAGCGGTAGAGGCGCGGATGTAGCAAGAAGGGGAAGCGTCGGCTCTAGCCATTGTGAGGCAGGGCCAAGGGTTATAAAGGCTCAAAAGGGGCGTCGCATCTGTCAGTCGGGCCGGTTGACTGCCCTGCTGCAGTCAAGCCTCGCTGCCTTGCCCCGCACCCAAACCTCGCTTTTTGCTCCTTGTCCATGGCGGCTCGCACTCCGCACCCCGCGACATCCGGTCAGCTGCACACTTCCACTCAACTTACCGGCAACCAGGCATCCACTTTTGCCGACCCTCAGCTGCTCCGCCCGGAACTCGGACCTCGCCTCGCGTGTCGCGCGGCTGCCAGCGTGGGAAACCTTGCCTTTCGTACGAGAACCTAGCCTAATCGGGGCCAATCAGGCAATAGCCCTCCCGAGAGCATCGAGCTTCTTTGACATGCTGTGGGATGGGAACCATTTTGGCATCTACCGACGCACAGCCCACTGGACTGTCATATGCTTGTCCTAGCCGAACTTTGTCACCGGAGGCAGGTTCCGAAGGGCCGGGGTTCAAGCGGTTGGTGGGGGCGTTGCTTTGTGGCTGCACCAAACAAAAATAAGAAGGATAATAATAATAATACTAATAATAATAATAATAATAAATATAAAAAATAAAAGGCTCAAAAGAGCGGCAGGTTCGCGCCGGATCCGACCAATGAATTTCTGGCAGTTCGGGACGGAAATCGGGTCACCGTTTAAGCTCAAGCTCGCTTGGGAGATCAATCAATGGCGGCGGAGGGGTTCGTATGCAGCATGCAAGTCGGCCATGAAGCCGAAAGATTAAAATCTCGATTTACGGGTTGGGCTGCCTCGGTGCGCAGTGCCTTGATCCCAGCCCCCCCAAAAAAAAACCCCCAATATTAGTATTTCTCGGAGGATCGCTTCCACCATCACCTCTCACCTCCGGTTTCGCTTCGCTTCAAGAAGCACGCATCGGCGTGACTTCGGCGACAGCGGTTGGAGCGTGGCTGCCGCAGCCACGTAGTCTATCTGGCTTTAATCGCTATGACTAGCTCCGAGTGGATCGTGGGCCCATCCCAACGCCATCGACGCACACATACCTGTTTATCGCCGCGGAGAGCGCACCATTGCGCTAGCAGCCACTTTCTTCAACGCTCTCTGCTCCGACATCGCCGGAGAGTCCTGTTTGAAGCGCGGCTACAGGCTAGACTACAAGAGAGGCTGGACAGCATACAATCGCAGCCGAGGAGCAAGAGTAAGTACGTGTGAGTAGTGAGAGCCCTAGCGGCAAAGTAGGCAATAGTTTCAGCCCCAAAAGGCTCGCTGTTGAGCCCGAATGGTCAAACACACACTGCTGCTCTCACGAACGCCTGTCGTCTATCACTACTCTACTTTGATAATACCGAATGTTGTCGAGATTTAGCGATGGTTATCAACAAGGCAACGTCGGGCGGGCATTTCCAGCTAACTCCGACAAGGCTCAGCCGCCATCAGTGCACCCTCGGAGATTATTAGGGACGTTTTCAACAGCGTCCAGACCGAGTTC
>JALNIF010002237.1:0-11849 GCA_026284005.1 Thecaphora frezii | reverse complement strand
ACTTTTTGCTCAAGCAAAACATCACCTGCATCCGACGAGTGCGAAAGTCGGACAATAACCGAATTGCGCGCGTTACGGGTGCCACGATTGTCAACCGGGTCGACGACCTCCGCGAGTCGGACATCGGCACGCAGTGTGGCCTCTTCCACATCGAGAAGCTTGGCGATGAGTGAGTATCCCATCCCGCCGGCCTACTTGCCCGCCCAATCATCGACAGGGCCCTGCCCTTGCAGAGACCACTGAGGCTGACGATGGAGCCGTTCCCTTTGCTGTCCGTTCGCCTGCCTCGCAGATACTTTACCTTTCTCGAAGAGTGCCGCGATGCCAAGGCCTGCACCATCCTGCTGCGCGGCCCTTCCAAGGACATTCTCAACGAGATTGACCGAAACCTGGCGGACGCGATGGCGGTCGCGCGAAACGTCGTCTTCAACCCAGCCTTGGCGCCCGGAGGCGGAGCGACGGAGATGGCGGTGGCCTACGGCCTGTCGGAGTTTGCGAGGGAAATGGAGGGCGTCGAGGTGGGACCGGTGCGCGCGGTGGCGGATGCGCTCGAGGTGATCCCGAGGACGCTGATCCAAAACTGCGGCGGCAACGCCATGAAGACGCTCACGGCGCTGCGGGCCAAGCACGCTAATGGCGAGCACTCTTACGGTGTCGACGGCGAGACGGGCAAGGTGGTCGAGATGAAGGAGTACGGACTGTATGAGAGCGCCGCCGTCAAGATCCAAACGCTCAAGACGGCCATCGAGGTGAGTTGAATGCAGGCCTTGCCGAACTGGCTTTTGTTTTCCCCTTACCGTCGGTCCGAGGATAGCACGATGCTGACGTTTTTATTTTTATTTTTATTTGCTTTTTTTAATGCGGCTGTTTTGTGCGCTCTGTCTTGTCGGATCTGGTTCACAGTCAGCATCGCTGCTGCTCCGTGTTGACGACGTCGTCTCGGCGCGAAGGCAGCAACAACCCGGTGGCGGCGCCACTCCCGGCGTACAGGCCCCCGGTGCCGGCATGGAGGACGGTGCTGAGATGCCCCAGATGTAGAGTTTGGGCTTCATCTTGTTCCCCCCTCCCGTCTTACCACTTTCCCTTTGTCACCATCCTTCCTACTCGAATCAAGTTTGAACCTTATCAACGGCTCCATTTTGCACAGCACTGGACGTGTACAGCTCCATAGAGGCAGGTCCAGCCGAGCGTGTTACCTCTCGCTTTTGCAAAGCCGACTTACGTACAGCCGCATTGTGTCGCATTTCCCCTTCGCAAGACCCCCAACGAAAACAGACAATGTAGCCAAGAAGAAGACACAAGGATCAGGGGTAAAACAGGGAAAAGCAAAGGCTGAGCGGGATCGCGACAGGGCAACGGCCGCGTAGGGCGGGGGGAAAAGGGGAGGGACTGTGTGTTCGCTATCAACCAATATACAGATCGGCTAGCGCGATGGCGGAAAACGGGAGCCTGGACCATGTCCATTTGGGAAACCGTGACGAGGACTGGAACGAGTGAAGAGCGCGGTGAAAGGACTGTTTGGAGGCGGAGGGGCCTGATCTGTGCGAGTGGGGTCGGCGAGACTGTTGTATATGTGTGGCTTGTGGCTGGAATGCTAGGGGTATGTCGATGAGTGGTGTTCCATGAAGAGTTGTTCCATGAAGAGTGAACAAGAGCGGGGCCTGAAGGGGGACGAGAGGCAGGTCGACTTCGCGACGGTGGCGTTAGAGGTCCGGTTCACTTTGCCTCGGCGTTGGCAGCGGCCGGCGCGGAGGATGGGGGAGCCGTGGCCGCAGTGTTGGCGGCGGCATTTTCGGCTTTCGACGCCGCAGCGGGCCGGTCCTTGCCCGTGTCTGCCACCTCGGCGCCGCTGGCGCCGCGCCAGACGCCATCGCGCTGATCGACTTTGCCGTAGAGGTGGGTGCTCTGATTGCGGCGGAGCGCGTCCATCCATTCCGCCACAATCTGGCGACTGTCGACCATGACGTTGATCTCCTGGCTGTGGAACCAGCTCTGTGTGTCCTGGTTACCGCTTCCGAGGATGGCCACCTGTCCGTCAAAGGCGGCGAACTTGACGTGGCAGTTGCGCTGCTTGCGCACCGCATTGAGCGGCCGCGTCATGTCCTTTCCCGTGTACCAAAACACCTCGAGATACTTCTCGTCGCCCTTGCCTTCCCTGCGGAGCTGCCGGTAGAAGCTCGTTACGACCTGCTCGTTGGTTCCGCCCTGGAAAGGCATGCTCTCGCTCTTGTCGTTAAAGCCGAGATCGAGCCACAGCTCGACGCGAACGTGACGCCGTACGCACGCCAGCACAGCAGCTTTGATGGGCGAGGCATTGAGGGTCGGCGACTGGATGAAGACGTGCTCTTTGGCGTATCGGAATCCCGCCAGCCATGCGGCGTCCTGCGGGTTGCGGATATCCGAGTGGCCAGGCGTTCCGTGCGGCCTGCGGTTGACCAGCGCCATCGGTACGGGGTCGTGCGGCCGGTGGAAAGTGTAGGGATGGAAGTCGAGCAGGTCGTCTGCGGGCTTGAACGCCTGGTCGAGGAGGTTCTCGGCTTTGATCTCTCCCTTGACCTTGGAGTTGTTGGCGAAATCAAGCGACTTGGTGATGGCGCTGAGGCGCTCGGCAGCGGAAGATTTGGACAAGTTAGATAGAGTTCGATGGTGGATCTTGCGGTAGGCCACGGAGCCTGGGGCGCCTTCGTCGTCCTCATCGGCTACGGCAGACGAGTCGGCGTCGAGCACTTTGCGGGCGTCCGCGACCTTGAGGAGGTGCATCGCGGGCGCGGGTTGAACGTCGTTGTGGCCGTCAGCGTGCGAGACGGAAAGCAGGTTGGGGTCTTGTGCGACCTTGTCGTCCTCGAGGGCCCAAGCGGCCAGGCGAGGGCTGAGGTCGCCTTCGACCACAGTTGTGCTCAACGCTTCGTTGCTCACCGATGCCTCCGGATCGTGCAGCTTCGGCACCACGGGCACTTGTGCCGAAGATTCGCCCGCCGTACTCGCATCGTGATTCTCCTCTCGGTGGGCCTCCTCCTCGACCGACTTGGGGATCCTAAGACCCCTCGCCGCAGCGTCGAGATTCTTGGGGCGCGGGTTCCTTCGCACTTCATTTGCGACGTTGCGGCTGCTACTCGGACCCAGCCCAAACACTTCGAGCGCCCCGTCGGCCCAACCTCCAGGCTTGATACCTTCCTTCTTCATGAGAGCCTCGACCACATCGGCAAAATGCCGCTGCTTTTGTGGATTGGCTGAATGCTCTCCCGCATCGGCGACCGTGTCTCCGTGCTTCGTCATGTGCATTTGCCCGGAAAACCTCTCCCCGAGCACCTTGTAGGCCCACAATGCACCTGCGTGTCGCGCAGCTTTTTCGCTATCGATGCCGCCTGCATCGGCGTTCGAAGGGGCTTCCGCCTTGTGCTCCCCCTTGCTGTAGCTGTCTCGACGCATCATTTGGTCCACCACGTCGCCGAGGTGGAGGCCACTGAAGGGACTCTGCAGACTTCGCGACTTTTCATCCTCGGTGGCTTCGTCATCCTCCTGCAGTTGCTGCCGAGCGTTGCGTGCCATCTCGCGGAGTCTGTCAGCGGTCATCGAGGGAAGCGTGCTCGACTTGCCCGTCATAAAGGCCGATGGCGATGGCAGAACAGGGGCTGGGAGCGAAAGGCAGGGGAGCGGCGGCATGAGGCGGTTGCCCCAGCTGATCAGGGCGTGGTCGTAGATTGAGTTGACAATGTCGCCTTCGAGCCGCACGCAGGCTTCGAGGTTGGGCCGATCCTGGATGTTGTTGCTGTTGATCAGTGCCACCTGCCTGTCGACGATGAGGAGCTTGGCGTGGAAAGTCCCCATTAGTGGCCGGTGGTAGTTGAGAATCTCCATCGTCAGGTTGGGGATTTCGCTCTCTTCTGGCAGGCCGTTGCTCTTCCACATCCCCGGCGGAACGGGCTTCCGAAGGCGAAAGAGGTCGGCGAGCGTCTGCGGGCCCCGGTCCCACATGAGCTTGACGACAACCTTTTCTTCAGGTTTGGGCGCCTCGACGTCGACCTCTTCCGAGCTGCTCTCTGGGCGGTCATTGTCCAATCGTTCCGCCGAACCTGGCGCACCGGCTTCGTCGAGTAGCGCCTTTTGCTTCTCCACCTCTGTCTTTAGGCTCTTGGTAGTCCCTTGGGACGGGGGCGTGCTAGCGCCGCTCAAGCTGCCATTGTCGCTGCCGGAACCGGCGCGTCTCTTTGCCTTGGCGGCAGCTTGTCGCCTGCGCTGCTCCGTTCGGCGGTTGAGCTCCCGCAACGCTTCGGCAATCTTGTCGACGTTCTTACCGCCCTGCCAGTAGTTGGTGAGCAGTATCACCTCCTTTCGCGCCGCAACTATGCAGTCGTAGTAGTGCCCGATGATGTCGGGCCCCGTCGAGAAAATGGAGAGGGGCGCAATTCCCGTGGTTGCCAGCAGCGGTGGCGACACGACGCCGGACATTGGATTCCGAGGCAGAGGCAGAAGGCAGTCGGCCAGCATCTGATCGAGCCGAATTTACCAATATATGGACCGAGTCCGATCAGCAACCGGCGAACTGCAAGGCGGGATGAACTGATGCCAAGGCTCATCCGTGATGGCTGCCAGCCGTCACTCACCATGAGATATAGACGCGAAGGGCCACCCTTTTCGAGCTCCTTGTAACCGTATCGAATACGGACCTGCTCGAGCTCCTCGTCATCCGGTTCTCGGTTACCATCGTGAACCGCTCCCTTGTCCCAGACCCAGTGTTTTCCACGTCCTTCCTCGAGCTTTTCCTTGATGGAGAATCGGAGAACGCCGCGTTTAGTTGCAGAGGGAAGGGGAAAGAGCCTCTTGGCAGCTTTGGACGGCGGTAGCGTAGGATCAGCGGCTACGGCCGAGGTGATGGTCAATTGTTGCGATTGTAGTCGAGCGTCTTGGGAGCTGAGGATCTCTGCGCCGGCCGAGGTGTGCGCGAGCTCGCTCGCCTTTTTGCGCGCATCTGCTTTGGAAGATCCGCAGATCATTGTGTGGGCCGGTGAGCGTCGGTCGGAATCAGGACGAAAGGAATCCTAGGTGCTGGCAAGTGAGCTAAGGGAGGAATGAATTCGCGAGGCCTAGGAAGCGTTGCTGCGGCTTGGGCAACGATGGTGGGTCGGGGCCTGACAGGGTAAAAGCGCGAGGCGGTTGTCTGAAATCTCAAGCGCTGAACGGCAGAGCGGCAAGAAGGTGCGAAACGGCGTTGACGGGGGCGAGTGGGGTGTGCAAGGCCAAGCGTAAGAAAGAGAAAGAGGCAGCCGGAAAGGGCTGGAGGAAAAGCGATGTGCTTGGATGAGGTAGGTGTGCAAAGGGGGCAACAGAGGCGGGAAGGGAACGAGGAAAGGCGACTGCGTGCAAAGGGGCGGGGAAGAAAGGAACCGGGACGAAGGGGAGAGCGGTAGCGGCGGCGACACAAAACGAGAGGCTGCTCAGGTGGATGGAGGCCCCGGCTACGTGAAGCGTAAGTGATTTGGTGAGCTGCAAAGCCAAGAGCTGCCGACGATGGCGGGCTAAGGGGTTGCGTCGGCCCAGTCTGTTGGAAGCTGGCCACGTCGATGTGCTTGCAGTGCTAAGCCATGTGCTGTGAGCCCTGCGTCGAGGCTTGCCACCTGTGAGCTGCAGCAACGGTTGCTCATGTTGGCAACACACTGGTTAGTATGTAGTCGAAACTAAACCGACCACCCACCAGCAACACATAAAATGTTAAACATGCGTATACCACACAGTTTAGTAGTATGTAGACGCGTGTGTGTCTGTCTCAAGTGCCCCACAGCCAGCCAGCCAGCCAGCCAGCCAGCCAGCCAGCCTAGTGGTTGTAGGGCTTTGTATAACTATAGTGTACTTAGTTGTATCGAGCTGCACACGCGTCGGTGGGGTTCAGAGCCGTGCACACTCACACGCCTTCAGCTTCAAAGCAAAGCGCATCCCTTTTTTCTGCCATTCTTGATTCAACCACGCCTGGCCTGGTGGCCGACTCGGCTTGCCCATCTACACTACATACATCACTCGCTTTGCTCCTCTTCCTGGCTAAGTATCCTAACGTGGCGACACGGCCAGCGAGCGCACGCCGAGCCTAACTATGCAATCCCAACTCGGGCGGCTGCATGGCAGTGGCGGGCTCATCCTTGATACCAAGCAGCAATGGTATAATCGAACCTCATGTAGGCATTTAGGGGGGGGGACACTTGTAAGTCTCGAATCAAATCGCCTCTCTCTCCCTCTCTCTCTCTCTCCCTCTCTCTCTGTCTCTCGTGGTGTGGCTCATCCGGCAGCCAGCAAAGTTCGAATCTCACAAAAGAAACTTGTTGCCACGTTAACGATACCGATGCATGCACACCCACCGGAATTAGAGTTGAATGTGAATTAATCCCTCCTGTATGCCCCCACCCCTTACACACTTGCCCGGCCTGTCTTTGCCGGAGTTGAACGCCTTGCCCTCACCCTTCTCCCAGCCCAATCCCGCCTTTGGTCGCATTTGGCTGACGTGCCCAACGGCATTAGGCGGAGGGTCCTCGCTGGGTCTGCTTCCCGGCCGAGTGCTATGTAGTAGTTTGAAAACCAAGACACACCAAAGGTCCTCTCGCACATTTCACTCTTCCGGTGGAGGACCTCCGATTCCACCAAGCAAACTCTTGCCGGTTGCCGATGAAGGTTGGGCGCCGAGATGTTGGTGACCTCGTCTCCGTGCTCCCTTTCCCACCCTAATCCATCCATCCACTATTAACCTTCCTTTCTACCTTGTTCTCCCTGTTCAGGGATTCAACAGCCGTTAATCCGAGGCTTTGCCAGTGGTGCAAACAGAGATAAGATTCTTATTGGGCAGCGTCCCTCTGTCGCTATCGCCATCCGTGCCAGCCAACCCTGGGCCTCTTACAGCGGACCGGCTCAAGGGCTTTCAGCAAGCAGCCGCGTGCTGTTGGGCTCCGACAAACGCCAAGGCGTAGCCAACCCACACACACTGACCTCTCTATACTCGAACAGGCTTGGAAAGGCTGTGCAGCTAACTCTACTCGAGCCACGGTTGTTGGAATTGTGGTTGGCATGTTGTGTATATAGTTGGCTCACAAACCATTTGCCCCAGCCAACGCAGCATCCAAATTGCCCGGCTGGCACCGCCTAAGGTCTTCAGTTTGCCGCGACGGCAGAGGCGTCTGGCGGCGAAGGTTCTCTTGCCTTTTGGTCCATCATGCCGGGAGTGGTTTTTGTGGAGTTGCTGCCGGAACGCTGTAGATTGACGTATGTGCGCCAGGGCTACGGGCTTGCAGAGTAGCAGCATGCGAGGCGACCATGCTACACACTACTCTGTGACACTACTACTTTTTGCATTGCAATCACATCGACGTTGGCGGCAAGGCCGAACCAGGAGCGGAGACGATGGATCCCGTTGAAAGAGAGAAGACGGGCTGCGGCGCGGAGCCGAGGAAGCACTTACACTCACTGTCCAACTGGCGACGCGCGCGAGGCTCGTCTTCTCTCGTGCGAGCGGTGCGGCAGAGGCGGAGGTGTCGGCATCTCAAGGCAACGGCAATGCCTGTACTTGGCCGAAAAAGGCGCCGAACGGAGGCAGGGTTGCGTGCGCGTGGGTGAGTGAGGAGGCGCTGAGCAGACAGAATAGTCGAGTGAGGCATGCAGAGGTGGAGGAATAAGAGTTGAGAATTAAGAAACTTGATGTCTCTCGACTTTGGCTACGGTTGATGGCGCACCCGACTGACTCTTTCTAACCTCACCCTCACCCTCACCCTCACCCTCACCCTCACCCTCACCCTCACCCTCACCCTCACCCTCACCCTCACCCTCACCCGCCTAGTCCTCTGACGGTTTCTCGAGCCTTGGCCACCGTCCTCGTCCCCGCCTCTACGCTTGGTTACTTCAACATCCGCAACGTTGGCTACCCTTGCTCTACCCTTCCCCTTCCTGCACCTTCCATTCTCGCGCACTAGCCTAACGACAAAGGCGCAACATCACTACCCTAGGCGCCATCATGACCACTCCTGGCACGCCAGCGGCAGCCCCGCCAACGCCTTCGCCGGCGCACAATGCAACGCATCCCTCGCATGTCACATCGCGCATCTCTGCTTCGGTGGCCGCGGATCGACCCTTTTGGTCCTTTGAATTCTTCCCGCCCAAGACGACACAGGGTCTGGCCAACCTCTACAATCGCATCGCCCGCATGAGGTCCAATCTTCACCCCTCTTGGATCCACGTTACGTGGGGAGCTGGCGGCACCACCACCGCCAGGTCGCTCGAGCTCGCCGCACGAGTGCAGACGGGCAGACTCGACCCCAGCCTTGATCTGGTACAGAACGAGGTGCTGCAGGTCGAACGAGGTGATGGTCCCTTCATCAAGCTGGGCAGCAGCGAGGATGCCAGCCCTGCCGCACCGACGGAAGACGCATGCGACGTTTGCTTGCACCTTACCTGCACCAATGTCGACAAAGAGAGCCTCGACGCAACGCTGCAAAAGGCCAAGGAGCTTGACATCCGCAACATCCTCGCGCTCCGGGGAGATCCTCCTAGGGGTGAAGAGTACTGGGTCGCTGCAGACTCTCGTTTTCAGCACGCCATTGACCTCGTCAGATACATTCGGCAACAGCATGGTGACTTCTTCTGCATCGGCGTCGCCGGGTATCCAGAGGGCCACGCCGACTATGTCGATCGCGATGTTCACAGGGACATGATGCACCTCAAGGAGAAGCAGGACGCAGGTGCCCAATTCGTCGTCACGCAGCTCTTTTACGACGTCGACCGCTTCTTGTCCTGGTACAAGGAGTGTCGGGACGCTGGCATCACCATTCCGATCTTGCCGGGCATCATGCCAGTGCAGAACTATCAGAGCTTTCGCCGGATGACCAACCTCTGCAAGGCCAAGGTGCCACAGCCCGTCCTCGACGCGCTCGAACCCATCAAGAGCGACGATGCCAGGGTCAAGGAGTACGGCGTCGCACTGAGCATCCACATGATTGCGCGCATCTACCTCGAATCCGACATCCGCGGCTTTCACCTCTGCACGCTCAACCTCGAAAAGAGCGTCGAGCGGGTGCTCGAGGGCCTCGGCTGGCAGAAGGACCATGGCGCTGAGGCCGAGGACCTCTCGGCTACTGCTATGGACGACCCGGCACCTCACAAACACCTCGAAGAGACGAAGAATCGGATGCTTTCCGATCGGACGGGCCACAACACGCCAAACGACTTGAAGCTCTCCACAGCTGAAGCGCTGCGTCGAACTCTGGCGCGCACCTCGAGCTCCTACCAGGTGCCAGAGACATCGACTTGGGACGAGTTTCCCAATGGACGCTACGGAGACTCCCGGTCTCCCGCTTATGGCGAGATGGACGGCTATGGCGTCTCGCTCAAGGTCCCGCCGCAGGATGCGCTGCGGATCTGGGGCTACCCGGTGACGCACGCAGATATCTCCAAGATCTTTGCAGCCTACCTTCAAGAAGAAATACAGTGCATTCCATGGTGTGATGCACCGCTGATGGCCGAGACGCTGCAGATCCGGCCTTTCCTGCTGCAGCTCAACTTGGCGCCGCAAAACTGCCCGCACAACGGCGAATGCAAAGGGTGGTGGTCGGTCGGCTCGCAGCCAGCGGTCGATGGGGCGCCTTCCACGGACCCCATCGTCGGATTTGGACCAAAGGGCGGATATGTTTTCCAAAAGGCGTTTGTCGAGGTGTTCATGAGCACAAAGGACAAGGATGCGTTGGTGCAAAAGATTGGGCGTGAAGGGCGTGGGAGCGTCACCTTCTTTGCCGGCAATCGGAAGGGCGACTTCCAGAGCAATCTGGGGGAGGGAGAAGTGAATACCGTCACCTGGGCCATTTTCCCGGGAAAGGAAGTTGTGCAGAGCACCATCATCGAAAAAGAGAGCTTTGAGGCGTGGAGGGTGAGTGGTTGGTCTTCCAAGACTCTTCTGAGAATTGCAGCACGGTATCGACTGAACACGGCTCGATGGCCCATCGTTACACCTTGTTGTTGGATCATGAGCAGGAGGAAGCGTTTGCCATTTGGTCCGAGTGGGAGCTGCTGTTTGCGCCGCAATCAGCAACGCACAAGCTGCTCAAAAGCATCGGTGACGAGCGGTGGCTCGTCACTATCGTACATCACGAGTACAAGGACGCCTCGGCGCTGTGGGAGTTTTTGGGATGTAGCAAGTCGTCATGATTTCTTTGCAATGCCGACCGCAATCATTCTCAAGTGCAAGCGAGCGTGACCTTTCGCTTTTTGTTCGCCCGGTTTTTGCTTCAGTTGTCGGTCAAATGTTTGATACAGACCACAGTTCAACGGCGGACGAAGCCATCGCCGCAACCGTGGATAGTGTAGGCACACGTGCAATCATCATGTCGCGATGGCCCAGCCTCGGCGTGGTAGCTGCTGATCAAGTCAAAGAATTGCGATAACTCGATCTTTCCTTCGATCATGGGGCTAGTGTATGATCGAGAGATGTCAGCGGTGCTTTCCCGCCTCGGAGTAATCGCAGAGGAGGCGAGACTTACGGAACATTCGGAGCTTTACCTTTGGCCGTCAATGCGCCAGTGTGAGCGGGAGAGTGATTATTTTTGGTATCATTTTTGGTGTCGTTCGCGGCTTTTTGGCCTTGTTCTTCCGTCTGCTCCTTCTTATCCGTTTTATCCTTGTCCGCCTGATTCCCCTGACCTTTCGGTCCCTCATTACCCTTCTGCTGCTCCTGCTCCTTCGACTCTTTAGAGTTCTTCTGCTCCTTTTGATCCTTCGGCTCGTTCTGCTCTTTCAGGGCGCCACCAGCGCCGTCTTTTTTTGCGTTTCCGGCATTCTCGGTTTTCTGTTCACCTTCAGATGTTTTGCTGATGGTCTTTTGGCCCGCTTTCGAGCCGGAAGGGGTGGATTTGGGCTGTTGCGATTGGTGTTGAGCTTCCAAAGAACCCAGATTGAAGGTCTCGGGCCCGACTTCTGGAGCTTCAGCGCCGCGGGTCTTGATGAAATGAATGGTACTGCCCGTGATGCATAGCAAGACGAGCGTGCCGACGATGGCGCCGTAAACTGTTCCGGAGGCCATACTTGTGACTGATGCGCGATGTTTTGAGTGTTTTGGGAATTAGTCGAGAAAGCAAAGCGAACATCTCACCTCCTTCTTTTATAGGATTCACTGAGACCGATTGCGATTGTTGCGCTTCGGTGAGGCTTACGGACGTTGGGAAGCCGTCAAAGTGCGGAATGGGTCCCGATGCTGAGTCGAAATACGCCGCCGCGAAGGCTCCGTCATGCCGCGGTGCCATGGGCTGGGCGAGGTTGCGCAGGCACCTTCCGTTGCGCCGCGCAGGGTGATAAACGGGTATGCTGCCTGCACGAGGCGAAACTTCATCGCGAACCATGTCTTCAAGTCACAGTCGTCCCAGGCAACCTTTGATGCCGCAAGTATCATTTATTATGTTCTGTGGGATACGTCGTCTCTGGCGATGCGACCAATTTTGACGACAACAGCACCGGCAGCCCATGGTTGCAAACAGGGCGGTAGAGGTTCGAGGATGCAATAAAGTTGAAGTTTGGGCTTTCCTTAAACTCAAACAGTGATACTAACTCGTTGTGAAGATAGAAGGTTGCTAGCAAATACCGAGTGTGGAAATATTTGGGGGCTTAACAGCGTATTGCAAAATCCACCTAAAGAGACCGTCAGCATGTGCAGGGCCAGATTGTGCCAGGGTCCAAGGGGAAATGCAAGTAGATCTGTCTGTGTATATGAGGGCTTTCTGAGAGGAGAGTGGGAACTGGTCTGGGGGAAAAAAATGAGATGAGGGGAAGATTGTTTTCTGACAAGGACAAGAAGGTGCCTCCTTGTACTCATCTCATTTTTTTTTTTTTTTTTT
>JALNIF010002236.1:0-21941 GCA_026284005.1 Thecaphora frezii | reverse complement strand
GAAGGCATACAGCGGTCCCCGCGATCGGCTGCGCCGGCTCGAAGAGGTCGACGTCCTCCGCCATCTTTCGCGGAACGGCGGCCACCCCAACGTCATCAGCCTGTTTGATGCCTGGGAGGAGGGCGGACATCTCTTTGTGCAGACCGAGCTATGTTCGTTGGGCACGCTCGCCTTCTTTCTCGACCAGTACGGCCAGACGGTCGGGGCGCTCGACGAGCCCCGGGTCTGGAAGATCTTAGCCGAACTCTCGTCGGGCCTTGCGCACATCCATAGCAATGGTATCCTCCACCTCGACCTCAAGCCTGCCAACGTCTTCATCACCGAGCTCGGAACCCTCAAGATCGGCGACTTTGGCATGGCGACCCGATGGCCTCCGCCGGACGCCATGACGATCCTTAACGGCGCTGCACTCGAGGCCACCGATGCGGCCTCGGCTCCAAGCAAGCTCGGCCAGCTTGAGGGCGTTGCGGCTCTGGCTGCGCGGCGCCCTAACGCTGCCCGTAGCTGGAGCCTGGAGCGGGAGGGCGATCGCGAGTACCTGGCACCCGAAGTCATGTTCCAGGGCCAGTACGGCAAGGCGGCCGACATCTTCAGCCTGGGCCTAATTCTGTTGGAGGCGGCGGGCAACGTACAGCTGCCCGATAACGGCGAACCGTGGCAGAAGCTGCGCAAGGACGACTTTTCCGACGTCGACCTTGGCTGCCTTAGTGGAACCCTACTCCGGATGCTGTCGAGCCTGCTATCTTCGGACCCCGCGCGACGGCCCACGATTGAGGAAATTGTCGAGAATCCGGTAATGGCGGTCGTTCGGTCCCGCATGGCGAGCGGCTTGCTGGCGAGCGAGCTCGACCAGCTTCCCGAATTTCATCTGCCCCGCTCCGACTCTGGCCTCACCGCCAGTGGCTCGAGCAATTCGATCTCCAGCACCGCCTCACATCAGACCGCGCGAGGCAGCGGCGGCTTCCACGATGCCGGTGTAACAGACGAAACTGGCGACGATCACTTTGCTCCGGCGTCCGGTTCGGCTCTCGGGCTCTCGGGCATCCCGACATCTGAGTCGGGTCAGACGACTGCGTCGACGTGCAGCTCGTTGTCGTCGCACCTGGCGCTCAACGTTCGCGGCGCCCTGATCCAGGAGCCGGTCGAAGAGTTTGTTCGGGAGGTGGTTGAGGCCGATCCGCTGGAGCGCGCCATGTCACGGTCCAACCACGAACCCAGCGCCGGCAACGAGCGGCGCCAAGAGGAGGGCCTGCTATATCCATACGGATCCTCAGTCTCTTCCAACGCCTCTTCTTCGTCGTGCTTGTCTCCGACGCCCTTGTCGAGCGCGAACCGGCGTCGGTCGCTCGCCGCCGATGGCGGAAGATCGCGTTGCCAGTCTCGCTACAGCTCCGATTTGGATGAAGATGACGAGCCGGGCTTTTCGCCTTGGAAGGAGGGAGGACGGAACGCGGATCGCCACTGGGCTGAGGCGATGGACCTCGACGAGGATGCCTGAGGTTGATCCTCGGTGCGGGATGCGGCTGCCTGGGGCCTACCTGTCGCGGGAGCCGATGCGGTCTGCAGCGCTGGACTGGACAGCGCCGCCTGACGGCGCATGGGGCAGTGGAGGGAAAAGGGATCGCGGCTGATGAGACGGACGAGTCTATGTATTTTGGGGGATCAGGTGGAGGATTGGCGTCGATTCCGTCGTCGCGGTCAATTGGAGGGTTCCTTATTTCCGTGGTCGTGAAGTGTTTTTGGCTACTGCTTTGCCCGCCTGCTCTGACTGTCGAGGCACGTTCTTTACCTAGCGCTCGTCATCGATTCTGTTGCATCTGCACACATTCTCTACTCTCTCTCTTTGTTGTTCTCTTGTCACCCGCTGTCTGTCGGCCCATGCTAGAGCCTAGCCAACTGTATTCCTGGTATTTCCAGCCGCAATCATTCCTGCACCAACTTTGGCGGTGTGTGTCGAGAAGGTTGATGGGCGTAGGGACTGCGTTGAGCGTCGGGGCATAGCGAAGTGGGCTAGGGAGTAGTGGTCGTTGCTCCAGCTGATTAACGGTTCTGATCCGAGGCTGGCGGGGCAAGCGAGGCTAGTGATGTTAAGGTACGTCAACAGGCTCGAGGATTGCATCAAGTCAACGGTTGTCGAGCATTGTACGCACTTCTATCCTTGCTTCATAGCCTTCACGTTGGCCCGACAGCTTTTGGCATCACCATCCTCCCCTCTTTCTTCACCGTCGCCCCCATCGCCTACTGCCATCGTCGTCCCCACTTTACTGCTCAACCATCCCAGGCTCGAACCATCGCTCGGCTGCCTTTGAAAACTAGTCTCGTGCGTAGCCGTCCGCGCACGAATCGACGACATGACGAGGCCGAGCCTCTGGCTTGCGGCCGTATGGCTCTCGATGCTCCACGCAGCCTGGGGCGTCGGCGCATCGACGCAACATCTCTTCGCCTCGCCGCCACTCTCGACGGCGGGGACGACGTCGTCGACGCGGCCTCGCTCTACGCGCTGCGCCCTGTCGCCGCCCTCGGCTTCGGCGGCGCTACCGGCGTGCTACCCCTTCTGCGCCTCGTCGTCGTCGTCGTCGGCGCATCTCGAGTCGCTCCGCTACAGCTGCGAAACCGTGGGGAATTTGGGCTACGTCGATCCGCTCATTGGGACGCAGGGAGCGGATCCGTCCGAGTACGGCGGCATGGTGCCCAGCGTCTCGCTCCCCTTTGCCTCGACGCGGCTGGTGCCCATGACGCGCGAAAACGCCGTCAGCGCCGTACCGTACCACTACAACGATACCGCCTCGATCGGTGCATTTGTCACGCGACAGCCCGCCATCTGGATGGGCGATTACGGACACCTCGCACTCTGGAGCACGGCTCGGGGTGAACCCGTCCAGGTCGAGCTGGAGCGGAGGCGAAAAGCGTTCGATAGAAGCAAGGACGAGTTTGCTTCGGTGTGGAAGTATGCCGTCCGGCTCGGAGATGAGCAGACAGGAGAGGATCAGGTTTACATGGAGCTCGCTGGCAAGAGTAGGGCGCAAATGGTGCAGTTCACCTACCCCGACCCTGTGTCCTCTGCGGCCACAACGGCACAGGGGACCGACGGCGAGCGGGATCGGATTGAGGACGACGACGACGAGCGAGGCCCCGCCGTGACGCTGCAGGCGTCGCGCCCTTCATGGCGAGGTGGCGTCGACATCGACCCTCGCACCGGCCAAGTGAGCGGCTACAACACCGAGCGCATGGACTTCCGCCTCGGTCCGCACCGGGCGCTCGATTTCAAGGGCTGGTTCGTGGCCCGCTTCGAGTACCAGCTGAAGGGTTCCGACACCTGGACGCCCGGTTTCTCGACCGATGCGCAGCGGGGCTATGGTACTGTCCACACCAACTCGAGCGGCGCCACGCTGCATCGGGGCCAGCGCGCGCGGTGGAACGACCTGGGCGTCTACGGCTACGTCCGCTTTCCCGCCCGCACCAAGCGGGTGCGCGTACGTATCGGTATGAGCCTCATCTCCAAGCATCAGGCCGAGTTTAACCTCGAAGACGAGATGCCCGACAGCACCGACCTCGAGGATGTGGTCAGAGGCTCGATTCAGGCGTGGAGGGAAAAGGTGGACAGGATCCACACAGAGGGCGGCACCGAGAAGGACAAGACGGTGCTCTACACCGCCATGGTCCGCACCAGCGCCTATCCGAGCGAACACGCCGAGGCAGTGCCGCCCGCTGGCTGGAGGCCGTGTTCGGACCGAGCCTCGTCGGCGGCGGTGGCGTCGCCGGAAGCTGAGGCCGGCGGCGAGCGGCGATACCACTATTACTCGGCCTACACGTCCTCGATCCACGCGGTGCCCCAAGGTCAGGGGGAGCAGCGCTACCAGTCGTTTTCGATCTGGGACATCTACCGGGCGCAGTGGTCGACGCTGATTCTGTTCGAGCCGGCGCGCGTCGTCGACATGGTGCGATCGCTGCTCGACATCTACGACCAGTCGGGCTTCTTGCCGCAGTGGGCCAACCTGGCCGAGACCAACGTCATGATTGGCACTCACGCCGACTCGCTGCTGGCAGAGGCGGCGGTCAAGGGGGTGCGCGGCTTCGACCTGCAAAAGGCATGGGAGGCGGTCTACAAGGACGCCACCGTACCGCCCGAGGGCGAGCGGGAGCTGCGGTTCGCCGATCGCGAAGAGTATACGCCGCTCGAGGTGCGGGCGGGCCTGTCGGCGTACCGGGAGCTGGGCTACGTGCCACTGGACGGATGGGACGAGTCGACGAGCCGGACGCTCGACTACGCCTATGACGACGCCGCCGTGGCAGTGCTGGCCAAGGCCGTGGGCAACCGCACGCGCGAGGCAGCCTACTTTGAGCAGCGGAGCAAGACCAACTGGAAGGAAGTGTTTGATCCGCAGACGGGCATGGCGTGTGCGCGGCTATCGAATGGCAGCTTCCTGCGGCAGCGCCTAGATACGCCCCAGGGGCGGCAGGAGGGCTTTACCGAGGGCAACATGTTCGACTACACGTTTGCGGTGCCGCACGATGTGGCGGGGCTGGTGGAGCACCTGTCGCCGGCGCGGCTGGCGGAGCTGCTGCGGCGCCACTTTGAAGAGGGCCACAACAACATTTCCAACGAACCGTCGCAGCACATCCCGTACCTCTACAGCTATTTGGGAAAGCACGGCGAGACGCACCGGCTGGTGCGGTCCATCCTGAGGGAAGGGTACGGCGACGACGAGGGAAGCATCACGGGCAACGAGGACTGCGGACAGATGAGCTCATGGTTTGTGTGGAACGCGGCGGTGGGCGTGTACCCGATGAATCCGATGAGCGGCGAGCTGGTGGTGGGAGGGGGCATGGCGTTTGACGAGGTGCGCATCATCGTACCTCGGCGCGGCGAGGGCCAAGAGGAGGGCGAGACGAGGCTGGTGATTCGAGCGGCAGGCGTGAGCGAGGGCAAGGTGTACACGCGGGGCGTAGAGGTCAACGGGAAAAAGCGGGGCGCGGTGCTGCGGTGGGAGGATGTGGTGCGGGGCGGAGAGTGGGTGTTTGATATGGCCGAGCGTCCGGGCGAATGGGTGGGCTAAGGATTACTGAGCGGAAAATGCGAGGGGGATTCGTTGAAGGGAGCAGCAGGAGCATAACCGCTAGGCAAACAAAACAAGCAGAAAGCAACCGCAGCACCTAGGATTCGCGCGTGGTCGCCGCCGCAGCACTGATTCGCCGATAGCGTGGTTACGATGGCCGATCGGGAGGGGATGCAGTGCTTTCACGGTTGCATGGCGGCAGATGGAGTGATGGCAGGGTTGGCAGAATACAAAGGCAAGCTGGCGCAAGACGACGCATTTAAGCGGCAAGCAAG
Source organism: Thecaphora frezii (assembly GCA_026284005.1). Classification (NCBI taxonomy): domain Eukaryota; kingdom Fungi; phylum Basidiomycota; class Ustilaginomycetes; order Urocystidales; family Glomosporiaceae; genus Thecaphora; species Thecaphora frezii. The sequence goes on along the minus strand of JALNIF010002236.1, from coordinate 16,609 downwards.
ATTGCAGGTGAAAAGCAGACGCATCGACGACGCGTGGCTGACGTGGTTTGCAGCCTTTTCTTGCGCCGCCCACATGCAGGTTTGTGGATGACGAATGCGGGCGAGGAAGCTTTACCTTTACACTTGTTAGTTTGTTGGCTTCAACTTTGGTGTTGTAGCTTTTGATTTGTGTATTCCTTTATTTTTGAGTTAACTTTCATCACAGCTGAGTGTCGCCAAAGAAGAAGAAAGAAAAGAGTAAAGATAAACAAAACGAATAAGCTTGGCTGCAGGCGGCAAGCAGAGATGGGGTTGGCCCACACATACTAATCAGCCTGTTTTCCTCATCAGAGACAGACGAAGGGCAAAGCGAGCGAGGAGCCACGCTCAAATGCCAACCGCCTCATTGGTTCGGCGCACGCTCGGGGCACCAAAAAGAGAGAGAAAAAAATCATTATCGTCGACATATCGCCTCATCGCTTCCGTTGGGGCCCATTCTTATTCATTGCTCGCAAGCCTCAAAATCGCCTTTACCGACCAACCACACCCAACATATAAACCCCCCTTCGCCCATCACCCTTCCTCGGCCCTTTCCCCTACCACCGCCGACACTCTCGTTCGCCTTTCCGTCCGCCGGTCCGCCTTTCTTGGTCTCCTACGCCCGCTCCTTGCTTCGTCTGCTAGCTCGGCTACCCCGCCATCGACCAACCGCCGCTCACCCACAGCGTCTCTCAAAAATACACAAGCGCACACGCACGCACACACCCCTCCATCATCACCATGCCCTGCGCGACCGGCACTGGCCGCTGCGCCAACTGCGCCTGCGCCCCCTCCTCTTCCAGTGTCGGCGCCTCGGTGCCTCTGCCTTCGCGCGCCGCCGCCTCCGCCAGCGGTAACGAGAGCACGCCGCTCCTCTGGCACACCACCGCCAACCCAGCCTCGGCGTCGGGGTACCAGGCTACCCACTCGGCCGCCGCTTCCAGCTCGAGTGCTACCGACGTCGACGTCCCCGACGATTGCCCCATTGCCGGATCCGAGGCCGAGGGAGAGCGCATCTGCTGCAGGCAGCTCCAGACCGAGGAGCGCACCTTGATCGACCCCGACCTGGCTAGGGATTGTATTGTGGGACTCTCGGACGGTCTTACGGTGAGTTTTCGAGCCCGTTCCTGCCCCTTTGGCGCTTACAGGCGTACAGAAGCATGATCCAGGTATTGACTTTGGGTTGTGATTTTTCCTTTCCTTTTTGTGCTCGGATTTGCAATGGTTTTCTCTCTGATTGATGGTGCTCTCCAGGTGCCCTTTGCGTTGACGGCGGGTCTGTCGTCTGTCGGTTCTTCGCGGCTCGTAGTGCTTGCGGGACTGGCGGAGTTAGTCTCGGGCGCCATCTCGATGGGCATCGGTGGCTTCCTTTCGGCGCAAGCCGAGCTTTCGCACTTCCACTACCACCAGCGCAACACCGAGGCGCGCGTACTGCGCAGCTGCGACACCGAGATTGACCGCCAGGTCGAAGAGATCCTCAAAGACTATGGCGTCGAAAAGGACACCTGTCGGCGGGTGGCGCGCGAGCTGCGCAGGAAGGAGGAGGAACGCACCGCCCGCGCCCAGCAGGCGCAGCGGCTCAAGCAGTCCACCGCCAATACAAGGCAGAGGAAGGTATTTGGTGTTCTCTCGCTTCCCAACGTCCACGACACCACCAACGCCGCCTCGCGTAACAACGACATCGAGAGCGTAGCCGAGGCTAACCAAGAAGAGGTAGACGAGAGCGCCGGTCTGACGCCCTTTATCCTTCGCGTCGGCAGCGGACTCGAACCGGTATCAACGTCGAGGCTCTACATCTCCGCCCTCACCATCGGTCTCAGCTACTTTATCGGCGGCGCTATCCCGCTCCTCCCCTACGTGTTTATCCAGGAAGCCTCCCAGGCCCTCTTTGTCTCGATCATCGTCACGGGACTTATCCTGCTCGCGTTTGGCGTCGTCAAGCAGCGCGTCACTGGCGGTCAGGGCGGCGTTAAGGGGTACCTCTACGGCGCTATTAGTACCTTGGCCGTCGGAGGCGTCGCGGCTGGCGCAAGCTGGGCTATTGTTAGCCTGCTTGAAAAGGGCGGGGAGTAATTGCGCCCCTCGTAAACTTCAATCCTCCCCCAAAAAGCCCGCTAACAATACCTACCGACCGACGTCATGGGATCTCTGTTTCCCCTAGACTTGTACCATTAGTTTGATATGTCTTGTCTCTGTTATCTTTACCCACCCACCCTCCTTTGTTGCTTCCAGAGCTGTTTTTACATCGGGTTCACGTCATAATCGCATCTCGTTACTTAGCACGTCGCAGCTGAAGAAGGTCTATATAAAGCGAAGCGGTGCATCTCCATTGCGTATGTAAAGAGAGGGAAAACAGATTCGCGCAGGGACAAGGCGACTAGGACTGAGTCGGTTGTGTACGCCTGCCTTCACGAACGCCATCGGGGCCCTGGTAGCCCTTGGCGATGCCCGCGTTCCCCTCCTCGAGCTTGGCGGGTTGGTCGAGGCCAAGACGCTGTTCGAGGCCCTTCCAGCCGCGCGCCTCGAGGTGGGCCGTCGATGCCGACTGCAGCACTGTCGTCAGCGTGCCGTCGGCGTTGCACAGCGCCACCGTGTGCGACTCGGGCCCGCCCGCCGCACCCGTCGCCATGAGCTCGAGCGAACCAGCCGGGGCGGACGCAGCGGTCGAGGCGGTGGCATTGACGCCGTAGCGGCGTCGATGGACGTAGGTGCCGGTGATGAGGGAAAAGTGCGGCTCGTCGTCGTCGTCGCTGTCGGCATCTTGTCCCTCGTTGTCCTCTCCTTCCTCTTCCTCGACCTCTTGTCCTTGCCCCTCATCGGCCTGCGAATCTCGGTCTTGCGTGCCCGGCTTGGCCAAAGCGTCTTCGCCAGCCTTGCGCTTGACCTCGTCGGGAACGAGCCTGTCGAGGTCCAGCACATAGTCACCCGTCCAGGCGACGTCATCGCCCTGCGCCTTGAGCGCCAGCTCCATCTCGTACGGCGTGACGATGGGCTTGTAAAAGTCCTTGGAGTCGACCAGGCTGTTTTCGGGGCAGGCGACGAGGACGAAGACGTCAATCTCTTGAAAATTGGCCAGCTTGGCCGGGTTGAGCTTGCCGACGCTGATGGTGTACACCTTGCGCCCGCTCCGCTTGGCCGTCAGTAGCGAGCGCAGATGCGACAGCAGCGGAAGGTACGAGTGCACTCCGAGCGTGCCCACCAGCAGGCCGACGACCGAGGCGTCGCGCGCCTTGAGCACGTGCGTGTAGCGCTTCATCAGCAACCTGTTCGTGCGCCCCGTCTCGGTGCGCGACGTCCCCGTCAGCGGGTTGTACGACAGGAACGGTTTAGACGGTCCCAGCAGCAACAGCAGGTTGGTCAACGACAGCGACTCCGGCCCCAGGTAGGCAAAGGCGCACGCCGAGAGCGGTACGCCCTCGGGGAGGTGAAGCGACCTCGACGGCCCCAGCGGCGATTCCCGCCGCTGCTCCTCGACGCTCGGCTGCGAAGCGGGCGGTGGAGGTCGGTTCGCCGATGAAGGTTGCGAGGACGACAAGCACGCCGGCCCGCCTCCGCTTCCGCCGCCGCTACTGCAACACGCCGAATTGGAAGGCGGCGGTGCCCCATCCTGGGCCGCCGCCGAGCTGCAGCACGCCGCCTGCGCCGGATCGCCAGAGCGCCGGCAGCACGACTCGCCGGCGTCCTGTATTGAGAGCTCCTCGTTGCCCCTCGCCACGTTGGCGAGCTTGTCCTCATAGTTGCGCCGCGTGTCGATCTCGGTCATAACTACCGGCACCTCGACGCCCTTTTCCTTGAGCTTCGAGGCGAGGCCCGCGTAGACACCCTCGGCGGCATGCGCCCACGCCACATCATAAGTAAAGACGAGGGCCGACGGTCCCGCCGAGGAGTTCGCATTGCCGCTGTCGAAAAAGGTGCTGTGGGCCGCGTCCGAGAGCGACTTTGCCGCTTCGTCCACGTCGACGGGCTGCTTGGTAAAGACGTAGATGACGGGAAGCCGCGCGGTCGGGCTGAGGCATGCGTGTCCATAGTGAACAACCAGGTCGGCATCGACGTGCTGCGCGGCGACCTCATCGACACAGCAGCTGCCGTAGCTGGTATCGGCCAGGATGTAGAACTTGGGGAGCACGCCATCGAGCTGGTGTTCGGGGTACCGGTCGCGGCAGAGGGAGCGGGTCTCGCGCCGGAGGGCCCAGTAAACGGGTACCGAGTCGATAAGCGCCTCGTCGGGGAACTGGAGCGCCACGTTGCGGAAGCGACGCTCGACGACCTTGGCAGCGGTCTGGTGGACGTCGTAGACGTCGTAGATGGAGCGGCCGGACGAGGCAGCGGTGGCGGACTGGGCGACGGCGTCGAGCTGCACCTCGTGGGTGATGATGGCAGCGTCGGTAGTGGAAAAGGCGGCCATGGTGGGCGAGCGGTGGGCGAGCGGTAAGCGGCCAAAGAGCGGCGACAGATGTAAGCGTAGCGCGCCGGGTGGTGAGTGGCGAGTGGCGAGTGGCGAGGAAGCGAAGGGGCAAGCTAAGGGGGAAGCGGCCAAGCCGAGGGTGCGTGCGACGTGGCTAGGGCGGAGGACGCAGAGGCAGCCAAAGATCCAGGGTGCACCCCTACAAGCGCCAAAAAGCAAACGCTGCAAAGCTTGAGTTTGGGTTAGGCGTCGCCGTTGGAAGGGCCGAACCGAAGAGCAGAGGCAGGAGCAAGTAGACAAGGCGGTGTGGTAGTCTCGGTGGGAGTCTCGGCGGGAGTCTCAGTCTTAACTAAGTGATAGTGTGAGTTATGGAGAATGAGGAAAAGCGAACAAAAAAAAAATTAACAACATAAAGTAAATAATAATAATAACAATAATAATAAGAATAACAATAATAATAATAATAATAATAATAATAATAATAATATTAATACGATTCGTATTCAGAATAATAATCCCGGCGGGCTTGGCCGTTGCCACGATTTCCTGGTTCCGATTCCCGAACTGGACGGTGTGGAGTAACCATCCCGTGTAAGTAAGGTGCAGCTACAGCCTGCCTTTGGCCAAAAGTCACCCAAACCAAAGTTGGCATTGGCCATCTGTTCTTTTTTTCCACCAAACTACACCCTTCCTGGCCCGCTTCCCACCTTCTTCCCCGCTCCCCCTCCATTTGGTGGATTTCCTTGCGACAAGAGCCCCCTCCTCATGCCATAGCACAGCGCCTCCCGCGCCATCTCCCTTTTCGCCCCTCTGTTTCCTTTCCCCTGTCTCCACCCACGCCTCTCGTCCCGGTCCTGTGGAACACCTCGCCCCTGCTGGTCTAGAGAACTATGGCCTTGCAGACTCCGGCTTCCATGGCGTCGGCCACCTCGTCCACACAACGCCCCCTACCCGTCAGCCAGCAGAGCCAGGCGGCGGGCATCGGCTCAGAGACGATCGACGACTTCCTCGATCGGCAGCCGCGCAGCATCCTCATCCGCCTCTACGAGAAGCCCGCCAGCTGCCTCGCCATCTTCCGCCTCCTACCCATCATGGCGCGGCAGCTCATCATGCACATGCTGTTCCTCGAGGGCGCCGTGCCCGTCGACGACATCCTCACCTGGGTCAAGAAGGACGGGAGAGTCGCCTTCCAGGCTGCCGTCGACAAGCTCTCGCTCCTCTCTATCGTCAAGCAAGAGGCTGGCAACGGCAGACCGGCGTTGCTGCTTAACGGTGTATTCACAAAAGGGATGCGGAGAGCCCTCATCGGAGGAGGCGACCACCGTTCATTCGGCGTGCCCTGCGACACCGAGGACAAGAACGCCGTCGACATCGGCTTCCTCGACGAGTACGCCAGGACAAAGTGGGAAACCATCCTGCACTACATGGTCGGCTCCGACGGATCCGTCACCCCGAGGGAGCCCGTGCTCTACCTGCTCAGGCGGAGCAACCTGATGCAAAAGGGCGGCAACACGGGCAGCGGTCGGCTGAGGATCACGTCGAGGGGTTTCCAGTTCCTGCTCGAGGATGTCAACACCCAGCTGTGGCACCTGCTGCTGCAGTACCTCGACATGGCCGAGGAGCGCAACATGGACCTGGTCGAGGTGCTCGCCTTTCTCTTTATGCTCGGATCGCTCGAGCTCGGCCGTGACTACTCGACCGAGGAGCTGCCCGATACGCAGCTGCATATGCTCGAGGACTTTCGCGACTACGGGCTGGTCTACCAGCGCAAGGCGTCGAGTCGTCGCTTCTATCCGACGCGGCTAGCGACGACTCTGACCTCGAATGCAGCAACGCCGCTGCTCGGATCCAACGGCACCGAGCAAGAGGAGCGGGGCTATATCATCCTCGAGACCAACTACCGTCTCTACGCCTACACCAGCAATCCGCTGCGGGTAGCGGTGCTGAACCTCTTTGTGACGCTCAAGGCGCGCTTCCCCAACCTCGTCGTCGGATCCATCACGAGGGATAGTGTCAAGAGCGCCCTATCCAACGGCATCACGGCCGAGCAGGTGAGCCGTCCCCCTTGGCTGGAGCGCCCACCTTTCTCGCCGATGGTCGATACGAGCTGGACAGCTTTGTTTTTGCGGCTTCGCCACTGACCCACTACATTCCCCTGCTTGCCCTCGTCGACGCTGTGGAACCAGATCATCACCTATCTGACGCACCACGCGCATCCGCAAATGTACCGCAACGATCCGCTGCTGCCGGTGACGGTGTCGGACCAGATCCGGCTGTGGGAGCGGGAAAAGAACCGGGTCGAGCAGCACCTGGGATCGCTGTTTACCGAGTTTTCGTCGCAGTACGACTTTGAGCAGGTGCGCGACTATGCGCAGCAGATGGGCGTGCTGCTGTGGCAGGACGAGGCGAAGCGGAGGTTCTTTGTCGCCGAAGAGGGCAACGAGCCGGTGCGCGACTTTATCCGCCGGAGAGTCACCTGAAGCGGTTCCACTCACCTCGAATATACAATCAAGCTACAGTGCTGTTGCTGCACGCATCATTTGTGCCTTGGCCCTCTATCCCGATTGTAATACACCGTCACCCGGGCCGACTTTGCAATGCCGCGGACCTTGTTAGATGACGGTAGAGCTGCTCGGTAGGGAGCGGTGTGGCTCCATAGTTGGGGGCGAGCGCGTTTTTATTATTATTATTATTATTATTTTTGCATGCATAGTTGCAAGGACCGCGCTCGCAACTTGGTGGGAACTCGGGGTCGGATGTGGAGGAACCCGAAGCTCTATCGAGGCGAGGTGTAGCGGGCCAGGCCTGCTACTTGGCCAGAAAAGTGCAGGTAAGCACAAGTAACTAGATCAGGCTCATGAATTGTGCCTCTCTTTCTTTCTTTCTTTCTCTCTCTCTTTCTCTCTCTCTCTCTCTCTCTCTCTCTCTCTCTCTCTCTCTGCCCCCCTTCTGTGTGCCCTGATCTCGGTGACTCTCGCTTCTCACCAAACTCGACGCGCTACCGCTGTGCGGAACAGCGGGCCGGCGCAACAGCATACCCGGCCACCGACGCCAGCATGGATCCAACGGACCCATCCACTGCTCAGGCGCAACACGAAACGCTACGACAGCGGCGTATCCGTCCTGCCTCGCCGGTCGTCGACCAGCGCGGCCCCAACGTCGCTCGAGCGGCGACGCCTCGGCGCGCTGGCATCGCCGGCCGCCGTCGGTTATTTGCGCTGCTGTTGGCGTTTCGGCTGATCAATGCGCTCCTCACCCGCACCTACTTCCAGCCCGATGAGCACTGGCAGTCGCAAGAGGTGGCGCACACCATCGTCTTTGGCTACGGCTTCGTCACCTGGGAGTGGTTCCCCTCGTCCTCGCTCGTCGAAGCCCAGCGAAACGGCTACCTTTCGGCCGCCTGGCACAACCTCTTCAATGGGCCCCTTCGCGGCGTTCTCCATCCCCTCGTCTTCGTCCCGCTCTACTGGCTTCTCAAGGTCACCCGCCTCGACGGCACCTTCCTCCTCGTCCTGGCGCCCAGGCTACAGCAGGCCGTCTTTGCTGCAATTGGCGACCTCTACACCTTCAAGCTCGCCGATAGGGTCGCTGGTACTGCGGCCGCATACTGCACAGTGAGTCGCCCGCCTCTTCCGCTCGCCTGGCCCGATCCCTGTGCGGAAAGCTGCTTACTTCGACGCCGCCTGTCGTGACACGGCGTCGCTTCATCTCTGCTACCGACAGCTTCTTGTCAGCCTTACCAACCTGTACAGCTTCTTCACGGCCACCAGGACGTTTTCCAACACGCTCGAGGCCACCATCACCATCATAGCGCTCTACTATTGGCCCTTCATCCCTCTAGCTTCATGGAGCTCGACCGCCGGCGGTGAGGGCGTCCTCCGAACCTCCGAGGTTCCGTCCAGCCAGGATCTTCCAACAGACGCGAGCCTGGATCGCACGGTCTCCCTTCGGAAGCTCTACTGCCGTACCCTGTCTCGATCTCTCTGGCTAGCGGCGCTGGCGTGCCTGCTGCGTCCGACCAACGGGGTTATCTGGATCTTTCTCTTTGGCCAGCTGCTATATGCCACTTTGGCGCAGCTCCCGGCCAAGTCTCGAGAAAGAGGTTCGACGGAAAGCGCTTGCATCGCGCAAAGCATCGAGGTCATCGCCGAGGTCGGCTCGCTGATCGCCACGACCGCCAGGGTAGCGTGAGTACTTCACCGTGCCCCGTACGAGCTTGGCGCGGTCCGTTACTTATAAGATGCGACTGAATGCGTGCTACTCACCCTACCTCGGATATAGTATCATAGCCATCTGTGCGGCACTGATGCTCGACACCGCCTACTTCAGTCTGGCCGACACGACGCAGCGCCCCGCGTTCTGGCCCAAGGTGGCGGGATATCCGCTTCCCCTGCCGACGTTGACGCCGCTTTCGTTTTTTCACCGCAACGTGGTGGCGTCGCTCTCGCTCTTCTACGGCGTCAATCCGTGGCACTTTTTCCTGAGCCAGGGGATACCCGTGCTCTGCACCACCTGGCTTCCTTTTACGCTCCTCGGATGGCGCCGAGCCTTGAAGGCGTCCCGACCGGACCTGCAGCCGCTGCGTTCCCTCGCCTACGTCGTGCTCTGGACCGTCGGCATATTTTCGCTCCTAGGTCACAAGGAGTTTCGCTTCCTGCAGCCGATCCTACCGCTGCTCTGCCTCTTCACCGGCCTGGCGTTTGCGAGCTGCCTGCCACCGGCTTCGACGTGGACGGAGAAAGGTGGCGATGCTCGGGCCCTCTTGCATGTCTTTTGCCGCCTGCCGGCGTGGATGAAGGGGATACTGCTGTTTCTACAGCTCCCCGCCGCCATCTTCGTCACGACTTTCCACTGCCGCGGGCAAGAAGCGGTCACCTACCACCTCGGTCGGGCGGCGCGCAAGCAAGCCGGCTCGTCGACACTGCGTCAGGGCGAGGTCGAGGATCCGTACGGCCGCATCCGATCGATAGGCATGCTGATGCCGTGCCACAGCACGCCCTGGCAGAGCAGCCTGCACTGGAGTGCTGGCGCACCGGCCGACGACGCGGTCTACTTGTGGTTCATCGAGTGCCCCCCACCCGGACCGTAAGTGTTCTCCTTACCAGTAAAAATGCACTCGATAAGTCCACGAGCTGACGGCCTCTCGCTCGATACGCGTGCAAAATGTCCTATTGCTGCAAACCCTTGCCAGGGGTCAAGAGCTTGATAGCTACATGGATCAGTCGGACTTCTTCTACGCAGATCCCTATGCCTACCTCCTGCCGCCCAGGTTCCCCATCGAGGTGGATCCTTCCTTTCCGCCAAGCCCGGCGGGTCCTCTGAGATCAGTGCAGGTCTCAGTGCCGATTGCCGCTGAGAGCTCTGGTAACATCTACAACCTCGGGTGGCGGCACACCTGGCCATCGCACTTGGTGGTCTTTGGCAATTTGCTCTGGGTCAAGAGCAAGGACGGATCCGATACGGTGGGCTCTCTGCTGGCTCGACGCGGATATAGCGAACGGAAGCGCTTCTGGAACTCGTTCAAGCACGAAGACAACCGGAGGGACGGCGACATCGTCGTATTGGCCCACGCCAGCGTCGAGGCCACTTGAGGGCCACGGCAAAGGGCCGTCAAGATCCAAAGCAGTGATTGCTAGCCGCCACCCGACGCCCCAGCATTCAAGGCCTCTTGGATTGGAATTCCGCCGGAGGCGCCAGATCAACCTAACGCCGTGGCCATACCATGAGTTAGCCCGGAGGGTTGATGTGTGGGATGGCCGGATCTCGGGATTGATTACCTGATTTTATTTATATTTATATTTTTTAATTTTTTTTTGCTCCGTGTTCCGGCGATCGTTGGGGTTGCATGAACTGCGCTGCAGGAGAGGCTGCCCAATGCCAGCACCAAGGGTCCACTCAGGTGGGGCTAACCTTTGTTAGTCGGCAGTGGGGACCGAGATATTGCAGCGCGGTCGTTGTCAGTGCGTTCGGCGCTCTTTTCCCGTGACTCGGTGCCGCGCAATGCTAGCTGGGGGGTGGCGCAAGCGCAAGGTCCGTACGTCGCTCACCTCCTTCCGCAAGCCGTTGGGTGTTCCGCACCATCGCACCATTGCGACTTCGCAGATCTATATCACTATTTCTACCGCTCCTTCTTGCCCCTTTCTGTCGTTGCTACACAGGTCCTGCTCGATATCCGCTCGACTTTTCCACCTTTGCGTGCCCCCCAACCGCAACCCGCCCAGCCATGACGACCGCGACGGGACCACGAGACTCGGTCGCCGGCGGCAGCTCCGGTGATATCGCGGACGACCCTCCTGTTTCGGTGCAGGAGACCAACTTTGCCACACCTCGACAGGCCCAGGCGTTAGCGCAGCAATCAGAGCTCGTCGCGACGCCCAAGCCCAAGGGTCGACACGCCAAGAAGCTGAGCTACGGCTCCATCTCCAACGGCTACCCTTCGTCCCCGCCCTCCTTCTCGCCGCCCTCCTCTGGCCATGGCGCAGCCGACCAGTCCGTCACTTCCACGGCGACCGCGACGACGGTATCGGCGAGGGTGCTGGCGCCTGACCTGTTGCGCGGCTTGTTGATGGTGCTCCAGTCGATTGACCATTCGGCGATGCACTTGGGCGTCTGGAGGCACGGTGTCGCAAAGGAGAACGAGTCCGACGGCGCCGTGATGCACGAGTGGAACCCGGGCCGTGCCTGGTTCACTAGGATGGCGACCCACCTCTGCGCGCCTGGCTTTATGTTTTTGCTCGGCATGGGGACGGTCTATTTCACTCAGTCAGTGAGTTGATTGGCTTGGGTCAAGGGTAGGGTTTACGGACGATGTGCAGAGGTTGGCGTCATTTGACGCTGAAAACGGCACACTGGACGGATCATATCCCCCTGGTCATGCGCTCCTTGACGCTCCGCCCTCTGCTGCAGCGAAGCAAGCTTGGCTGGTCGGCGCCGCAACTCTTGCGACACTACTTTGTCCGCATGGCGGTCCTAGTTCTGGTAAACCAGGCGCTAGGCCTCCTTCTCATGCTGGACTTCGCCGAGAAGGTCTGGATGCTCAATATAGTCCTCGTTGCGCTCGCTGTCAACTACTTCCTCAGCGGACTGCTATGTCTTCTGTTTCGCTACACCGAGCCCAAGCTCTCCAGGGTGCTCTCCCTTCGCATCCGAGGACCGGCTACGTATTCAGAAGTGACGAGCAGCGGAGACGATGACGACAGCGGTTCTGCCAATGCTCCGCTGCTCCCGGCGGCCGAGCCGACGTTGTGGGCGACCCGCCTGTCGTGGCACGTGCACAACCTCGTCTTGGCGATCCTAACGGGAGTCAGCATCCTCGGCAACATCTGGCTCTCGCCCGACGGTGGACGGTGCTCCACCGAGAGCCTCGCGTCGACATCGTTCGAAGACACCAAATCCTTGCTGGCGCACGGCGGCGGTGTCCGGGTGCTCGAAGCGCCGTCGAACCGCCACAGCACCTTTTTCGACTTTTGGTTCTACCCCATGATGAGCGGCGGGGTGATCTCGGCATTCCCGCCCTTGGCATGGTCGAGCTTTGCCGTATTTGGCGTGCTCTACGCGCGCATCGTCACGGGGAAGAGGTGGAAGCCGCAGACAATAGTTCGAGGCAACCTGGTGAGTCAGTCTCGAGCGCTCCTGCACTCCCGTGGGGTTGTTTGGACCAGTCGATTGATACTATTTGCACCGCATTTTGTCCGCTCTTTGTACACCGCAGGCGGTGGCTGTGCTGCTGGGCGCACTGTTTGTCCTCACGCGGCTCTTGCACTTCGGCAACCTGTCGGAAGACTGCCTCCACATGCCGGAGCAGCTGGCACACCCGGGCAAGAACCAGTACCTGGCTTCTTGGCGCAGCTTCTTCTACGTCGTCAAGGTGAGTATTGCACTATGACTTGTTTTTGCTTGCTTGGCGCCTCTTCTTGTTCTCCGTCTCGAGAGGATTGACTAAAAAGCTTTGCCCCCCATTCACTTGTTTGATGGCACGCACCTACAGTACCCTCCGAGCCTCTCGTTCTTCTCGCTGACACTATCCCTTGACTTTCTGCTGCTCGCCCTCTTTGGTGCGATGCCGGTGCGCGTCGCCGTCAAGATCCCGGGGCTGATGAACTTTGGCTCGTCGGCCCTCTTCTTCTACGTGGTGCATTTTGTCGTCTACAAGACGCTGGCGGTACCGGTGGTCTGGCTGTTCGGCCATACGCTGCCGGACAAAGACCAGCAGACGGGCTTGCCCATGTTTGGCCTCGGCGATACAGCGGCCTACTGGGTGACGTGGCTGGTCGGTCTTGCCATCCTTAGCCCGCTCTGCCGCGTGTATGGCAGGTTCAAGGCGAGGCAGCCGGCTGACTCGGTCTGGAGGTTCTTTTAAGGGGCGGGATGGAAGGTGGGGCCCCGGGTAGGTTGGTGATGTCGGCAGTAGTGGAAAACTGGCAGGCTGGGAGGCGACGGCGTTCATGTACCCAGGGAATTGCTCCATCTCTAATGCAAATCGGAAGGCGCTTGCGCTTGCTGCCAATGCTTGGTTTTGTATTGTACATGGGCAAGGCTCCTTCGCGGCTACATCGGGACGATGGCGTAGACTTCTACCTGGTATACAGTTACGCGACCGTAATCGTCGGTGCTCCCTTGCAACTCCAGCTGCAACGATGCGATTTCGTTGTCCCGCGCATCCTGTGGCGTATCTAGCCTGAACGTCGACGGCGAGCCACAGCGAAGAAGCGAAACTGAATCAGCACGGACTTGGCAGGCCACGGACGGCATGGGGCGCTGCGGCGAACTCACCTGAAGAACTGCTTTGCATTAGAGTCATGCGGGTAGAGGAGATTGCTGGCTTGTTTCCACTGCTTGGCATCGTCCGGGGTGGCGTAGAGGAGCTTGGCCTGGGTGGCCGAGAAGCCGCCAGCGAAAGTGAGGGCGATCGAATGGAGCGACGAGAGCTTAAGCCCGGCACGCTCCGATGGCAGCTTGAAGGTCAGCGTTGAGACACACGTGGTGGCGTCTTGGGTCGGTGAGGTCTGTCCGCGATGCGAGCGCAGGAGCAAAAAGGGAGAGAAAGGGAGAGGATGAGGGTGAGGTTGTGCTGCAGTTAGGGGGGTATGCCAAAGGAGAGCAGACGTGGAAGCCTTACGTTTTCGGAGCTCCAGGCGGTCTCGAGGTCGCCGTTGAGGATGCCTTTGGCGTCCTTTGAGGAGCCAGAAGACGCCCTGCACGACCATAGAGATGGGCGGATTTGAAAGGGTCGAGAGAGGAAGGATCGCTTGTTTGAGCCAAGGATGCGCAGTAGAGCAGGCAAAAGCGATTTGGAGCCATCCGTCCGCCCCCGAAACCGTCGACGTTGCAACGTTGCGCAGCCAAGGAGGCAGCGACGCCTATACTCACTTGACCTTGACCTCCTTGTCGAGGAGGTTGACGAGGGCCTCGCCTAGCCGCACCTCGGCAGCGGGTTGCGAACTCTGCGGTGCCGATCCCATCGCTTTGCCTACGCTCGGGTTTCCACCGCTTGCTCTACTGCTTTGGCGGCGTTCGGAGGATCGGGCGGTCAGGCGGTCAGGCGGTCAGGCGGTCAGGCGGTCAGGCGGTCAGGCGGTCAGGCGGTCAGGTGGATGGGTGTGCTGCTTCAGCTATCGCACTGTCTGTGTCGCTGGCGGAAAAAGAGTGGGGATGTTCGCAGTCGGAAGGATGCGGCGCAACTAAGAGCAGCAGTTTGGCAGGGGATTGGTGCAGTCTCCCAGACAAGTGCCGACACCTGGTCCACTCGCCGGTCCTTTCTTCCTCCTCCACTTCATCTCCCGAATCCGCACTATCTTCCGTGATATACTGGGCGTATACGTGGTCATATACCTCGATGACTTCTTCATTTTCAGCAAGGCACCAGTGCAGCATGTTGAGCACATCTGTGAGGTGCTCCAATGGCTCCAAGAACATTGCCTTTTCTGCAAGCTATCAAAGTGCATGTTCAACACCACCAAAGCGGATTTCCTTGGCTACATGGTCACACCAGAGGGCTTGGCCATGGAGTCCAAGAAGATGGAAGCAATTGCAAACTGGCCAGATCTGAAAACAATTCACAACATTCAGGTTTTCCTTGGCTTTGCCAATTATTACCACTGCTTCATCTGCCACTATTCAAGAAATGCTCAAGCATGCATTCCAGTTAACCCCAATTCTAAGGCACTACAACTATGCCCTTCCAACATGAGTTGAGACTGATGCCAGTGACAACACCATCACCAGCATCCTGATGCAGAAGCATGGTGACCTCTGGCACCTGGTTGCTTTCTACTCGTGAAAGATGTTGTCAGCCAAAGCAAACTATGAGCTCCACAACAAAGAACTTCTGGCAGTCATTGCATTGCTTTGCCACTGGTACCAGTTTTTGGCAGGGCTTCCAGAACAGTTCTAGGTCATCACAGACCACAATGCACTGAAGTGCTTTGCAACACAACACTGGATTTTGCTGCATCAAGCACATTGGGCATTACACCTGGCTGATTTTGATTTCAAGATTGCCTACCAACCCTGCAAACTTGGCAGCAAACCTGATGCCCTGACCTGCAGGTCTGATATGACCACTAAGGAGGGGGAAGATGCCAAAACAAATTTCCAAACAGTGCTGGACCCATCAATCTTTGTGGGAGCAACACACATGCAGATGGAATAGGCCATCATCAAAGACCTGGTGCACCTGTCAGCACAGTCAACCTTGCCAGATCTCTGCCTAGTTTACCAGCCATTGGACCCTTGGCTCACAGCCCAACAGGAGATGATACTGAGGATGGAGGGCCTTTGGCAAGGGTCAGAAGGTCTCTGGTATGTGAATGATTGGCTCTACATCCCTGAGGTACCCAAGCACAAGAGCAACTTATCCCTGCCTGAGAAAGTTGCTCTGATGCATCATGCAAGCAGAGGTGGAGGTTCCACACATGGGAGCAATTTATCACTGCCAGGACAAGTTCCTCCGACCATGCAGGCCTCTAGCAGCCTTGAAGGTGTCAGCAGGGAGCACCTGAGGTACATGGTGATGGCTTAGGTGCACAACTGCTTATTGGTGGGCCACCCTGGGCACATTGCAACACTTGAACAGGCCAGGCATTACTATTTCTGGCCAAATATGGCATCCTGGGTTCCATTTTGTGGCCTCATGCAACCTGTGTGCCCAGACAAAGAAACCTCACCATCATCCATACAGCCACTTGCAGCTGCTCCGTACACTGGAGCACCTGTGCAGATCTATCACAGCCAACTTCATTGAGGGTCTTCCAGCTTTGCAGGGTTGTGATGCCATCCTGGTGGTGGTGGACCATTTGACCAAGGTGGCTATTATGATACCAACCACCAAGGATGTAACCTTGGCTTGCATGGTTGACTTATTTGTTGAAAGTTGGTGGGACATGCCACATCAGTGCCAGCTGGCACCGATCATCCCCTGACATGTCACCTGTATTTCAGACTTCCAGCTCCTTACTCATCTCCTCCCTCCTGATCTTCATCATCCACAATCAACCTCAGTAATCCAGATCACCCCCATCCTCACTGTCTAACTCATGGCAGCAACTGAGATCGAGCCACCAGTCTCTTGTCCGGATGTCAGGGCACCCACAAGCTGTCCAATAGAGTTGGACAGCTGGTTGATGCCTTCAAGCACCTTGCCCATGCAAAGGTGCAGCTACCGGTTTGAGCGGCACATCTTGTTGTAGAACAGGGCCTCATCCTTGTAGCCCTGCTCAGGCCCAGTGCTCACTGTGTGCAGGCTCAGGTTGATGTCCAGGTCCTGTAGGTCCTCAAGGACTGACTGTCTGATGGGCCTCAGGACCTTCTGCATGATGTTGTACACTGATCCATTGGGTGTTGGAGATGTCACCCAAAGCAAGATCAGGTGTCTGTGACATTGTACCGGTTGTTGGTGGGCTTGACAATCCAGTCTAATGTTACAGGGGACCCTGGCTTTGAGGGTGATTGGCTGAGGAAGTTGGAGAGACTTATTTGGGCAGGATAAGTTGCTCCCAAAGCATGGGGTCCCCCTGCCTCGGCGCTCATGCCAGAGGCTCATGCGAGACTGGTACTGAGGGCTGGGGTTGCCATCCAAAGCATCAGCATCATTTAGTTGTAAAATCGGCGGCTGCAGCGGTCCTGTTGATAGTTGGGCAAGTCATTGTATGGTCTGAGTCATCGTTTGTTTGCCACAGCAGTCAGGAT
>JALNIF010002215.1:0-26461 GCA_026284005.1 Thecaphora frezii | reverse complement strand
GCCAGCTCGGCGAGTTGCCTGGGGTTGGCACGGGGTGATGGAGGAACGGCTTTAGATTGATGATGGAGTGGTGGGGAGACGACAAGGAAGAAAGGATCTATGTACATACATATACGGTGTGAATCCACAGTGCAAATGCAGTCGCAACTCGGACAGCATGCAGCATACATGCATGACATTAAGGAGCTTCCTTGATTGTATTAAGTATTACCTAGAGTGCTTGGTAAGCAAACAACCATCCCACTCAGTATTCCACTGAGCCTCTTCTGAGCCCAAACAACCCCTAGCCTGCTGCCACTGACAGCAGCTGATGGTAGCCAAGGCCTGTTGGGGTTAACAGCTGGTGCTCAATCTCAGAATAGAGTATGGCCTGGCTGTGACATATTCCCACTAGCACCTGGAACCAGTTTTGCCCGATGCCTGGTGCATTTCTGATGGGGTGCAGGTGCAGGATGTTGTCATTGTGGGAGCAGCATGGCAGACAGACCAACCATGGCTGAATGTGTGGTGGTCTGTGTCTGTCCATTTGTCAGTTGGTCCTGTCATCTGCTCTCTGACCTCTGAGTCCAGGTGGAGGAAGCTGAGATGCATACAGCCAAGAAGAAGCAAGCTTGTGCTTTGGTAGAGGATTTCTTTTTTCCTTCCCACTAGTTGTTAGCTTGCTGATGATTTTTATTTTTGATTTTTGATTTTTTTTTCCGTACACCTGGTAAAGGCTGACTGCTGCTATTGTGAGTGTTTTTTATTTTTATTTTTATTTTTATTTTTTTATTTTTATTTTTTTTGGTGGCAGAGGAGCTGTGCAGCCAATGACTTAAATTCGGAATGCGGGCAGCGTAAAGGGAAGTTGAGAGTGCAGTTACGAGTGTGACTGTATCGGTGGTGACTCGCTCTCACTCTCTCACTCTGACTCTCACCCTCTCACTCTTACCCTCTCACTCTCACCCTCTCACCCTCACCCTCACCCTCTCACTCTCACCCTCACCCTCACCCTCTTACTCTCACTCTCTCTCTCTCTCTCTCTCTCTCTCTCTCTCTCTCGCTCGCGCGCGCGCGCGCGCGTGTAACATCGAAAACTCAATACCAAGGGAAAGGGGCCAGGGTCAAAGATGTAAGAGCCGCTGGAGAAAAACATCGTGAGGAGAGAGGACGCCACCAGGGATAGCTGGATAGCTGGACCAAGTTGCGCGCTTTCATCCCCCTTGTCCTGCTCTACTGAGGGCGATAGTCGGCTTCCACTTGGAAAACCGAGGCTTACTGGTTAAAGCCGGCAAACACTGACAACCGACCAGCGAAAAGGTGGCGTCAACCATGAGGAAACCCCCAAAAAAGTAGGGCGAAAGAAAAACAAGGGGTGCAAGAGAGCAATGTGCAAAAAAGGAGTTATACATTGGAGAGGCCTTAGGCCGAACAGCAAAGAGAAAAGGGGGCCCCAAGGTTGTACAGTCGGGCCGCCGCAGCTTGTCCGTGTCTATTCATGGCAATAGTACATAGGGTTGAAAGGTTGGCGAACAATGGACAAATGAAAAAAGCGAAAAAGGGGGGGAGAGGAGATAATTGTAGATACCGTTTCAAATTTCCTTTCACCAGCGTCGAATCGCAGCATTTGGAAGGTTTAATGGGGGCAGGGTGATTTTGTCTTGCGAGATGCCCGATCGCAGCGCCGAGCTCATCGGTTGCACCATCTTGCGGTCGGCATCAATCGTGGCCAGCTCGCTTCCGTCGGCCTTGTTGGTGCTCGTCAGCGGATTCCGCCCAATGTTGAGCAGCGGCAACGTCAGATTGCCGCTCGGGATCGACGAGGGCGAGGCGTCCCTCGAGTTGGTCGAGTCCAGGTTGGTTGATCGATCCGAAGAGTATGGATGCTGGTAGCTCGCTCCCCCCGAGCCAGCTGCTCCGTTCATCAGGCGCGATCGCGCCGTCAGTGAAGAGAGCGACGACGGAAGGCTGCCCGACGCGCCGTTGCCGCCACCCAGTTTGTCGAGCACCGACAGAGATCGTGAAGTGGCCGAATCGGGCATCGAGTAGCTGCTCGACGTCGGGCTAGACTTGGGGCTCTGTGAGGACCGCGCCGAGGCCATGTGCGATGCCGGCGCCGAAGTGGGCTGGGGCGCACCGTGCCGGAACTGTGCAGGGGCGGCGCCGCCACGATCGTAGCCGGTGCCCATCGAGATGCTGCGCCGGTGAAGATCGTTGGGGTCGCCCTGCTCGAAGCGCGGGCTTATCCTACCACCGCCAACTGGCCGAGCGTACGATTGGGGCATGCTGAGGCTGGAGCCCACTCGCATCTTGGCCGGATCCAGACGCAGGTCGCCATCGGGCAGAGCCGGAAGAAGCCGAGACGTCGGTGCCATGCTCTCTCTCCGCGGCCCACCAACGCTCGAACGCGGATGCTGCGGCTCGGAACGCGGGTCGGCGCCGCCTGGCCACGCCGGTGCGAGTCCGGCGTCCCGCTGGTTGAAGTGGGGCGGCGTTTCGCGCAGCACGCTACTGTAGGGATGCGGCAGCGACAAACGGTGGTGCCGCGCCACGTTGCTCGACCAAAAGTCGCTCGGACTCTCGTACGGCCCGGGCTCTACATGTGCGAGACCAGGAAGGCTGTTCTGCCGCTCGATACGTCCACTGCCGACCGAGGAAGGCGAGGTGCTCCGCTCTCTCTCCAACAAGCTCGAGTGCAGCGAGTCCCTGCGCCCGCGAGGCATTCCTACCATCCTCTCGATCGTCTCGCCCTTTTTCCGCCCATGCTGGTCCTTGACCTCGTGGACGACGGCGATAGCGGTACCGTCCTCGAGGGCGCGGCGTCCCAGCTCAGCCTTGGCTTCGGCCTCGGCGTCAAGGCCGTCGATGTCCATGCCGTCCAGGTCGAGCTGGCCAGCAGCTTCTCTCGCTTGTGCCGTCTGTGACGATCGCCCTTTGGGGTGGAGGATGTGCGTGCGGTAGTGTTGCAGACTGTTGTCCTGGCGCGAGAAACGGGCTTTGCATCCCGGGAAGGTGCAACGATAGGGTTTTTGACCTGTCAAGTAAACCCAGAAAAAGAAAAAAAGCCCGACCAGAATTGGAAAGGAACGTTTCACCCTCGTCAGTGTCGAGGCCGGCCTCGGAAGCTGCTGCGTTTTTGTCCTGCGTCCAGTGTATCTGGAACGCCGTCTGTGGCAAAGCCTACCTGTATGGATCCGGTTGTGCCGGGCTGCATGTCCGCTGGTGGAGAAGGTCTTGTCGCATCCAGGATGTTGGCAGGGATATCGCTTCTTACCGCCGACCGTGATGGCGCTGGATCCGCCCTCTTTGCCGCCCTTACGCGTCGATGGTGAAGCGCCGCTGGCCTGGCCAGTCACATCATACGTGGGGCCGGAGGAAGATAAAGAGTAGGCCCTTGACCCAAGATCGCCTGCACACGAGCCTAGGCTGCGGGTGTATTCGTGCGCTCCAGGATGAGGTCCAAAGTAGGTGCCCGGACGGTCCCACTGGCTGGAGGGAAAGACGCCAGTCACTGATGGAGGCAGATGCTCGCCGGGTCGGGTGCCCATCGGACCCGGCGAGGCGTTCAGGTGATCACCGGCAAACACGGCACGGTTCACGGGCGCCGAGGTACGCCTCTCTGCTTCGATCGGCACCTCGATACGGGGGAGGCGGACCGCCGCCTTGTCGGCATCGGCGGCCACCTTCCAGGTCGTCGGTCGAGCGCTACTATCTAATGACGGCTCCACCGAGGTCGCCGGAGAGCTCGAGGCCGAAGACGAAGATCGACGACCGCTGGAACGTGTCATAGAATCGGTCGAAGACGAGGCATTATGAGGGGCGTCCTCAAAAGCCGACAGCAGAGGCCGGTTCTTGCCCGTCAATGTGAGATGAGGCTTAGTCTCGGGCGAAGAGCCTCGGCGACCGCGGTCATTCAAGAGCGAGACGACACCGCCCGCCGAAGGGAGCGAGAACGTGCTCATCCGTCAGGGAAGGCAACAGAGACACGACCGGGGTCGATGCTCCGGTCACGTCCTCGTTCGGGTTGCTGCTAACGTTGTTGGGTACGGCCAGGTGCCGAGATGCGATGACAGCGTAGGGTCGCAAGGACCGCTCTGTGCTTTGCTGAATCAGTCGTGTCGCAACTGTAACGCACCAGTAGAGCCTACGCCAGGACTGATTGGTGGGCCTGAGCGGGTATCGAGATGAGATCTGATCCTGCCCTCTCGAGAGAGAGTTCGTGTATGTGACAGGAGATGGACGTGCTCCGACGCGTCCAGGCCGTAGGCTCAGAGACGTTTAGGCCGTAGTGCGGTCCTTGAAGTGCTGGATCGAGGCGGGATGCGATGAAGCTAGCTCAGCATGCTCCGACCACCAGAGCCGATAGGGGTGCGATTGACTCGAAGGTCTATTCAGGCGTTGTCCACGTTGCCTTTCGTCAAGAGCCTCGGAATCGAGCTTGGCGGTAAAGTCAAGAGGACGCGAAGAAGATAAGTCTGTCGAGCAAGGGCGCAGGAACTGGTGCAGTAGCGGTGAATAAAGCGGCGCGCAAGGGCGGCTTGGGAAAGCGATGGGCCGGTTTCGTGCTTGGTGGTCGTGGACGATGCAGATCCAGAGGTGATAAGAAGTAGCGACGGTGGGCGAGGGCGAGGTTAGCGACGTTAGCAGCGGCGGGAGGTGATGGCGAAGATCCAAGTGCGCGGCCAGGAGCGATAGTGGAGAAAGCCTCGTCGTCCGGGAGCGGAGGGTTGGGGAGGGATAGGAGGAATGGGGATGCAAAGAGGGATGCAAAACGTCACCGTCGTGAACAGGGGCCGAGCTAGGACGTCAGAGGCTGTGGTTGGGTCTCAGGGACAGGGATAAGCCGAGGTCGAGGTGGCGGAGAGGGGGGATTATCGGAACAAGAAATTGACCGTCTAGGAAGGGACTGATCTGGGTAAGGGAGTTAAGGAAGGCGAGTCCGGATTCCGCAGGGACCATAGGCAGGGGCAGGACCAAAGGAAAGGAACAAGGAACGTAGGGTGGAAAGTGGCGAAATGGAACCGAAGGGGAGGCTGAAGGAGGGCGAGGGTGAGGGCGAGGGTGAGGGCGAGGGTGAGGGTTAGGGAGAGCGGGGGGCGAGGGGGAGGAAGCTGTTCTGCTGCTGCTTCTGCTGCTGCTTCTGCTTCTGCTTCTGCTTCTGCTTCTGCTTCTGCTTCTTCTGCTGCTTCTTCTGCTGCTTCTGCTGCTGCTGCTGCTGCTGGTTAGCACTGCTGCTGTTAGTCGCGTTGAGCGGTCAAAGGGTGACGACGAACAGCCGAATGGGCGCCGGAAGGATTTATGAGATAAATAAAAAAAGTAGGCAAGTGAAATAAAGCCAAATATGTAAAACACAATAAAGCAAAAACAATCGAATCGCAAACCGACGGCGAGGCGCAAGGCGAGACGGAGCCCGGCGCGGTGGGGCTAACGAGGAACAAGCAGGCCAAAGGCGACGTAAAGGGCGCAAGAAGCCTGCTCAAGCGACCCGTATGGCACCGCATCAGATTCACAGGGAGATCGAAAGGTGATATCACCGCGCCCCTCGGCAGCCCCAAGCCCCTC
Source organism: Thecaphora frezii (assembly GCA_026284005.1). Lineage (NCBI taxonomy): Eukaryota > Fungi > Basidiomycota > Ustilaginomycetes > Urocystidales > Glomosporiaceae > Thecaphora > Thecaphora frezii. Next base: position 20,920 of record JALNIF010002215.1, on the reverse strand, counting down.
TTCAAACGTCCGATAGGGGAAGATTCGACTAATACGCCCAGCCGATTCAGCGCAAATCCATATTCACAACTCTAAAGGGGTTTTCTCGTGTTTCCCCTTGAATTATCTAATTAAGAAGCCAAAGGACAAAGAACAGAAACAAGGTACCCCGGCTCCCCAAAGCCTCAAGGGCGCAACCAGGACCCTGTTTTCCCCTGCCGCCTGCTCGTGCAGCTTCTTACTCACAGCTCGACTATGTAGCTTACCATTCCCTTACCGCGCAGCGGCATATCTACTAGTACAACTACAACAACAACAACAACAACAACAACTATTACCACTACTACTGCGACGACTACCACTGCTACTACGGCTACTACGGCTACTACTGCTACTACTACTACTACTACGACCACTACTACTTCTACTACTACAACTACGACTACTACCACTACCACGACTACTACTGGCCAGGTGCGCACGCCCACCACGCTTGCGTCAACTTGCACCCTATCCTACCGTCGGTAACTACAGCATGTTCGCAGGCGCTTGGATAGCAACGCCCCTGCTTTCTAGCAAACTGACGCAGCCTCCTACATCCTATGGCAGAACGACTGAACCCCCTTCATCCCAAAAGAAAAACAACGTACGTAACCGATATGCACAACGCCGAGCAGCCTCACCTGGCTTGGCGCCGCCTTCCCACCTTCGACGGCCCAGGCTACGTAGCCGTCGCCCGCCAGCTCGACCGAGACGAGACGAGACGAGACGAGACGAGACTGATCAAGGTATGAGGCGAGCAGTCTTCTTTTTCGTCGGTCCCCAGGGTTTCTGATCAGAGGGACCGAGTTCGCCGTCACTTGGGAATCGTCGTTCTTCGGCTGGCCCACCAGCGCGGCGTTGTGGTTTTCTCGCGCGACCTCGCCTGCAGCAAACAAACCGCCAACCCTCGTCTCAACAGCTTGCTTCTGAGTCACAGCGCGGCTCTCAGTACCAGCTCATGTAGGTTGTGGCTTGTCCGGTCAAAGATCCGACTAAAGCTCGCGTTGGCCCGGGGCTCTGCATGCTTGTTCAGATCCGTTTCCGTCTTCTCTGCCTTTTCCCCTCGCTCCGTTTGCCCTTAGCCAGCCGCTTCTTGAGCGCTTACACCGATAGGGCCGAGTTGAGGGTAAGCGTTTTGAGCCAGCGAGGGACAGACGGCCCCCCCTACCCAAGTCCCCTCTCCGAGAGAAAGGCCACACATGCCGCTCTAGCGCCATTTTCCCCTCAACAAAGGCTGAGGGCGCGCTTCAGGGGACCCCAACGGGCGGCAGTTTCTGGTCCGCCCTTTAACCTTGTGACTGCAGGCAGGGGGCTGTCCGATCACGATTGCACCAAGGCAGCGAGTGAGGTAGGTGGCCCCAGCTGGAGAGCTAGTGAAGTATGATTGTATGACCACCCACGTCTTCGGTCGCTGCTGTAGCCATGAAATTCATTGAGTCACAGTATGATTATCATTCACATGGTCATTGAGGCCCGGTTGCAGGGGAGCGAAAAGGCTCGGCATACAAAAGCCTAGAGGAAGCTGCATGTGTGTGTAAAGCCGCTACAACACGAGTCTGCAGCAACCAGCACAGACGGGTTGGGGAGCCGGCCAAGAAGAAGCCAGAGGAGGCAGAGGCGGCCAAAGGGGAGGAACCAAGCGGGACGGCGGCTATTGAAATGAGGTTGGTTTCGCACCTAGGCGCCAGGTGGCAGCATTCTTAATTGGTTGAGAATTCCCAGAGCTTGGCTTGCCTGCCCTGGCCATTCTCTATTGGCTTTGACATGCAAGCACATGTTGTGCAGCTGGCCCAGTGAAGGCGCCCTCAGGCCCGCAACTATACATGCTCGCTTGGCATGACGACAGAAACAAAGGCGTGGCCAGGCGCAGGGGCTCGTCTCGGCGGCGCTACTTCACCTCTGCGCGCCAAAATCGAATTGTTAATAACATTTATATGGGAAACGCCTCTTGTTTCTTGACCTTCATTTGATGCCTGCTGTCACCACCTCGCTGTCGTCGAACCCTGCCTCCCCTCGGTCAGACGCTGTTTGAGCACTAAGTAGTACGTGGGGTTGGTGCAGAACCCTCTACATACGTACTTACAGCCGACTTGCCTTCCCCGACCCGGTCGCGCTGTTTTATGCTCCCCTTACGTCGCCTCTTACGACCATCTCTGTGCCTCCCTATGCTGGCTGAGCTAGGGTGTTCACGAGGTAACAGAGGCGGCAATCGCGGAACCCCTCTCCGGGCCTGGGTGATCCGAACCAGGTGGCGACCTCGAGGCCTGGATGTCGGACGCACCGTTAGACCCTTTTTGCGTCTCTGGGGCCATCCACGCTCGGTCCTGACTTCAGGGTGCCGCCGTCCTATGAGGCGCCTTCGATGGCGAGTGGCAGCGCTACAAAGGGCCGGTAGGGTCGAGAGCCCCAAGCGATGAAAACCCCTGGCTAGCCAGCGTGTCTTCTGCCAGGCTATCTGCATGCAAGCGCAGGATTGGGACTCAGCGGTGAGACGCATCAGCAAGACGCAGGGACCCGCGGGCTCAAACTGAGAACGAACCGTGGTCGAATGGGACATACACATGCCTGCGACCCTGGAGAGTGGTTAGAGTACATGAGTACTCTGTGTATAGAGTACTTGGTGCAAAAAAGTCTCAGCAGATGAGCCCTAACGGAGCTGCTGGTCCAAGTTTGGTCGAGGCTCGACCCGACCGTCCTGCGTCAACCTGCTTCGGTCCTCTGCAATTTCCCTCCCACATGCCGCCGCGGCTGCGACAGGGAGCCAGCCGCCATTCCGGCGAGGACGGCAGGCAACCAAACGATTCCCGGCTTGGCGTTGTCGCTTGTTCCTGCGCACCTGCGTGGACGCACGGCAAGTGGGTCGTCCCCCGAACAACACGAAATATCCAACAGCCTCGCTCCCACCAGTTCGGACCTAGAGACGCAGGCCGGGCAGCAGCTAGGGTCGAGGCGCGCTTGGAGGATTTACGCTGCAAGTGCTCCCTGTTGGCCGCGCAAGCCTTCCTTGACTACGGATATGAGTCGCTCGCCTTTGCCCAGGGCTAAGAACATGCAAAAATAAAGAATAGCCATAAATATATATGTAATCATCGAGAAACAAAATGAGTTGAGGCCGTGACACGGCGGGGAGCAGGGCGAGTTGTTTTTCGTTTGGCTGTGAGATCCACGGCCAACGAACCCTGCGCTCTCGCTTGCGACCCTTGGGTCAACCGGCAAGCGGCAGACAAGATTAAGCTGAAGAAAAAAAGGGTGCGCACCGGCGCTCAAACAAACTTTCTGTATTATCCGCCTCAACCACCTTTCCCAGCGCAAGCGACAAAGTTTTTTTTTAATAAAAGAAACAACTATGAACGAATCTAAGGATATATGTATGTATATACATATGTATATGAATGTTTTTTCTTGTATCTATGTATACACTAGCATGATGTGCTATGGAGCTAAGCGTGGTTTTCAAGGCGCTGCACAACCCCGGCCAGGGAGCGCCGGGATTTTCTTGTTTTTCGGCGAATGGCAACACGCGCCGCCCCTCTCGCCTGTGGGTCGGGGATTGAAAAGGCGCTGCGGCCATATATGTACTTAGTCAAGCTCAACTGCGTTGCGGGCGAGATGGCTGATGCTCCTGGCGTGGCGACTTGCTGCCGCTGATTGAGTAGGCGAATGGTGAGTGCACAGCTGGTGTACTTAGCGCGACCTTGGTTGTCGGGACTTTGTTGCCAAGAGCCCCAAGTTGTACTGGGCGACCAGGGCTTGCTGCAGGTTGCGGCGGGCTGAACCCCTCGAACCCTGGCTGCGCGCGTTGGCTCTAAAAACGGCCCACCCGAGTCTGTTGCTTGCCGTCGGCCGTTGCCGACGCTGCGGAGGGGAAGGGCCGAAGCAGGGGCCGTTGCGCCACTGCCTCGGCCCTTCCGCGATCACTTGGTCGCTTGCGCGTTGAATCTGGCTACGCCTGCAACCTGCACACAGCCAATCCTGTGGTGCTTATGCTTGATCGCACACAGCCACTGACAGCTCTGGCGGCGCGGCTTGGCCGAAAGGCGTGCGGCGATAGGCGTGCGGCGTGCGGCGCTGTGGGCATTGCGATGATCCGCCTGGCCAGGCAACACAGCCGACTGACGCTGTTGCTTGACTCACCGCGCAACCCGAGCAGAGCCTCGCCAACCGCGGCCGCAGCCGCCCCCAGTCGACGCCTGCACCACCTCAACCGCCATCCCGGCGTCCTTGTCGACGTTCAGCACTTGAGCACGCAAAACCCAAGCAAACACCCCCGCTGCAACTCACCAGCTACCGCGAATTCACAAGTTGCCACCTTCGTCGACTTTTGCAGCATGCGCCATGCACCACGAGGTGTTGTCCGCAAGCAAGCTTGGTAGGCGTTGGAAACGAGTGGCCCGAGCTGCTACTGCCTGCAGCATGACGACCAGCGCTCCCCTTGAACGCCGGCATACGAGTTCTTGACCCCACGGAGGGCTTGGATCCAGATCGCTATGACGACCGACCGTTCCCGCTACAGGCACGCGAAGCAGTCCAGCGTCATCTGCCACTATCTACAGCCACAACCTGAAGATACGTAGGTCGCCTTCAACCAACGCCATGTCGGAAAGTGTTCGAGCGAACGCGTGAGCCACAGCCTGGAGCATGGTTCTGACGTAGAGTGCAACTCGCCGTAGCTTTCTTTTGTCTGTCGTGGTGAACTGGCGCATGCAAGACGACGTCTGAGGCACCGGTATGTCAATCCACCCAAACAAGACGCCATATCACTTCGCACTAGTGCGTTTGCTACTGAGCGAACGTTACAACCGCCGAGCTATGAACAGACTTAGCTTCTCTGGAGACGGTCGGATGGACGCCACCGCCCCTCCCGGCGGCGCAAACCTTCGTATCGGTGCGCGTCGATTTGAGTTACTTAGTGCTCTCTACAGTGGCGGGCAGCGCTGCCCCTCACTGCTTCAAAGTCTCGCGACAAACTACGTCATCCCACCAGCCGCGGTCGAGGACGCGCCTTGCCTCGGCCCTAGAAGTGCGGCGAGCTGAGGCGTAGACCTTTTGCGATCTTGTTTTCAGAGTGCTTTAACCACCTCTCCCAACCTAGCAGGTGCTAATCGAGCAGCACGCCCAGCGTCACAAGCTCCAGTCGAGTTTCAAAGAAGCCCGCTCGCCAACTGGGTAGCCTGCTGGTCGAGCATGTCATAGACGTAATTGGGCCCAGCCCGCAGTCATCGTGGCAGCGCTCTGCAAGGATGGATCCTCTTGCGCCAGAGCCCAGCTAGTGGTCATAGCCCACCTTGTTCCTCGCCATTCCTGTCCCCTCCCGCCCAGGACGACACCGAGGATTCGGACTCCGAAGCTTGTCGAGGACACGTGGAGGCCCAGCCAACGAGACAAGCATGGCCGGCCCGTTTAAACACCATATCAGGCGCACTCTTTTCTTTGCACTTTGGCGGAAGCAGGTGACGCTCACACCATAAACGGTAGGTCAGAAACGCTGAGAGGGCTCGCACACTGAACGTTGGCACTGGCCGTCTCGGGTGTCGACGGCCGTGGTTAGCAGTAAGACTCACTTTGCATCCGAGGCACCCTCGATGAGCTCGCGCGAAAAGTCCGCTAGGCGAGGAGCGGAGGAGTTCAGCGTTGGACAAGCCCGATATATCTCGGGACCAAGCTCGATTTCGATCCGCAAACCGTCGCGACCTGAGACCGAAGGTTGGTCATGTGTACCTTGTATGCCTGTTTTAGGCTACCACCATACTTGGTCTTCTCTGCCATGCATCCCATGCCGACGGAAGCCCGAACAAAATCAGATCGCATGGTCGGCGCTCAGCTCGTTACTCGATAAGGTGGCGGCGGTGGGGCGGCTTTCGACATCGTACGTTGTTGGCCCGCTCACTTGGACACGGGCCAAAACCATGGACGAGCAGACGATCTTTTTCGTTCCACGCGTCTAGAGGGTGAGGCGACGGCCATCTCTGACTTTTCAAGAAGGACAGGGAGGTACCAGTTCCCCATCCTAGCTGCTAGCAGGGGATAATCTCCAAGATTCTAAGGAAACGTTGACTTGAAGCGGGGTCCAAATTCAGTCTATAGTGGTATGGCTGCCATCCTTGGCCAAGGACGGCATTTTCGTTGGGTTTTGCAACACTCCTGCTGAGCATGTGGATGCCTCTCTCTTGGCAACACGAGCGCCGGTCGGACGCCAACACGAAGGTCGGCAGCACGAGCCGGATAGAGTGCTCATCGGAAAGGGATTGGTTAGTGCCCTTGAGCTCAGATGCCCTGCTACCGTCGTTGCAACCGGATTTTCGTTACAACCTGTGCGCGGCGACTTGGCGACCTCGAGGCCACGCTCTATCGGTCGACCTGCGCGGATCATAACTAATTACGTGGTGAGCGCACAGCTCCAAAGGGTGAGTGGCGCGAGCCAAACCCCCAACTATGTTACGATCGACGACGAAAGCTGTACTTGATCTTTCGGCGTCGACAATGCCACCTCTTGGCGCTTTGAAATCCTTGCAATTGCAAGCGAAACTAGGAGCGGTCGGGCTCGACGATGGCCAAGGCGAAAGCAGCGGAGAGGAAACTGGTTCAATAGATCTGTCACTCGGTATGTCGTTTAACCTCGACGCATGGGCTTGCGCGGCACGATCGTGGTGGTGCTCGGTTGAGCGATCCATTCGACTGGAGAACGACGTCGCAAGCCGAGCAGCGAGCAGCTGCCCCTTCAAACTGCTCTTTGGAATAGGCCGTCAGCCAGCTTCAACTCGCCATGTGATGGGCTCAAGGTTATCGGAAGCCGATCGCGAGGCAAAAACAAATGCACAAGCAGGTGCCAGGTGCAAGATGCGAGTGGAAGACGAGGCCGCCCTTCTTTTCACGATGGCTTTTTTCTACTCTACTGCGACTCATCCATCTCTCTCCCCCCGCTCTCTGTCGGGCTACTCGATGCGATTCAAAAGAAGCAAGGCGGGCAATGTGAGGTGAAAGGAGGTGTTGCCGCCATCACCACATACGATGCCAAAGCGTCCATGCGATCCTTGTGCTATGGTTGCTGGACATAAAGGAACAGTGAAAGCCTCATCCTACCCAATCCCATCCCCTCCCGCCACACAGATACCGCGAGCAGTCCAAGGCATGCCACCGTGCCTTCCGCCTAGACTCAGCGATTGCCGGTTGCGAGCGGGGTGCATGTTCTTTTCGTGCCATGGCGCGTTGCCAAGCCCAAGCGGAAGTGAGGACACTCAACCCTTCGAGGATCGAGGGTGAAGCTGACGACGCTTCATGCACGTCCCGCCCGTGTCGTCGCCGCAGCTTCGCACTCACCCACAGGAGATGGGACTGCTGAGGGGTATGGAAGGAACTTTTGCATCGTTGTCGTAGTTGAACTTGCTCGGAAATCAATTCTTCCCATACCTTCTCAACAGTTGTCGAGGCCTACCTTACTGCCAACGTCGTATACCACTGGCTAGATCCCCTCACCGAGAACAAATCCATCCCCCTCACATGCCGCCAAACCCACACGACCTTGCTATCATATCCCTTTACCCTCTTCAACGCCCCACCCGACACTTTCACACATCCAGATCCCGTTTCCTCCCCACAAAAAAACGAACCCTCCCCCCCCCAAAAAAAAAAAAAAAAACACAAAAATAATTTCGACAGTAACAGGTAAAAAAATGGATACATGAGCGGGTAACAGCGGGGAATTTCTGACCAGGGACTTTTTTCATATACAGAAAGAGGAAGAGAACTTAAGAGGAAAAGGGAAAGAAGGGGGGAGAGAGAGCAAGGGGAAGCTCAAGAATGACCAGCCGGCCAAACGCTACCTTGCGGGCTTGTGAAGAAAAAAAATGTCGTATTCCTCGTGTGGAGAAAGGGGAGGGGAGGATCGATTTTTCTCGTTCTTCTTGTTTGTTGATCCGATCACTTTGTTGCTCCAAGAGGGGGAAGATGAGGGGTTCCAGATTTGCCTTTTTCGGAATGCGCGAGGAAAAAAAAGAGATGGGCGAACGATAAAGCTCGAAGTCCGACGAGGATGTCCGTATCGTCGACTCCACCATGAAGCAACAGTCTTCACGGCGAAAAAAAAGCTCAGGGCCCTCTGCTCTTTCGCGTGTCTTGCAGCCATGTCCACGACCAAGAGGCGCACCATTGCCGCTGCCGACTCTTAGTCAATTTTGACAATCGCCACCCACTCCGTCCTTTTATTTTTTGTGTCTGCCACCGGCTCCGCGCTCAGATGGTGAGGGTCTCGCCCTCTCGTTCCTCTAAATCGTCAACCATGTTGCCAAAGATGCCGCCAAAGAGGGGCGAATGCAGCGGTGTCTTGCATGCGGACGAAGGCAGGCCAGCGACAAGGCTTGCCCTAGTTTCGACAGGATCCTCGTGGCCATTTGCGAAGGGCTGCACTCCTTGTGAGACATCATGGTCACCGCCGGGCGGCGCAAGGCCACGACTGGCATCCGCGTCCGAGCCTCCGCCAGCGGCCGCCCTTCCAGCGACCGAAGCGTACGTGGCGGCCGGCGCGGGCGAAGCGCGCGGCGTCGGCGTCGCGTCGGTGATACGCATCCTGGGCAATGCCGTGGCCGGGGAATCGCTTCGGTCCTTGACGCTTTCGAGGCTGACGTCCACCAGATGCGGGGTGTCCGGCTGGGGGGAATGGGAGGGCTCGCTGCGCACGCTCACGGTCGACTTGACGTCGTCGGTCTCGGCCGCAGCGGCGAGCAGGGCAGCCCGCCGAGCCTTTCGTTCCCTCTTTTCGCGCCGCGTGATCCGTCCCGGACCAGCACTCGTGTTGGACGTCGGCTGGACAGAGACGCCGCCGGCGCCAAAGTGTCCCTGCGGCAGGCTCGTGTGCCGCTCCAGCGAAAAGGCGCCATGCGAAGAGACGCTGTTCTTGCCATTCGCATTGGCAACGTCCCCAGACCGCGTTGGAAAGAGCACGGGCGAGATTACGAACGATCGTCGCCTGCCACCGCCCTGACCCGCCCCCGTCGCGCCGCCATCGATCGAATCCTGTGGGGCTCGGACCGGCGTCATAGAAAAGATGCCGAGGTCGCCCGCGGCGGCCGAAGAGGTGCGGAAAGGCGAATGCTCCTGCCGTCGATGGGAGCGACCCTGCGATCGGGTCAGCAGGAAGGTTCCTAGCGGCTGTTGGTGCTGAGTCTGGTTGAAAGCCGATGATGCTTGCTGCGAGTCACGGAAGGTGCCCATGGGAATCTTGTCCCACCGAGCGAAAGCGTTGAAGTTGAGGCCAGGGCGCCCCGCAGTCTTATTCTGACGGAGCACCACCCCCTTGTTAGCAGCGGCGTCACCCTGCTCCTCCGTCTCGGTAGCGCTTCCTTCGAAAGGTTCGGGAGAAGGAGATTTGGACGAGTTCCCTCGCCACAGCATGTTGGCGTTGACAACGTCGTCAAGGTCCATGGGATCGACCGGCTCAGGCTCGGGAGAGGAAACGGCGACTTCGCTGAACTCCTCCATCGCAGAGGTGGTGTCGCCGGTCGTCGAGTATCGGCGCTGCCGCTTGTTGAGCTGATCGCCAACATCGCTCCGGCGCGCCGCCGTACGCTTCTTGGCAAGACCTTTTTTCTGAAGGCTCCGCTTTCCCGAGAAAGGTGATGGCGCCTTCTTTGAACCGTCAATCACCGCTCGATGGACAGACTTGGACGATGTCGGCATAAAGGAGCCCATCTCTGGTTTAACAAATTTGGCGCTCCGCGGGACATCGGGCGTCTGGGTAGCCTGGGCTGGGACGGCCAGGCTTCGATTGGCCCCTTGCTGCTGCGGAGCAGAAGCGATGGCGGTGGCTTCCTTACCGCCGAAGATCGACGGCGGTAGCCGCACTCCGGCGACCAGGTTAGCGGCTTCCTCGAGTGTGAGTCCAAGTGCCTCGGCGGCGGCCTTGAGGGTGCCTTCCGGATCTCGCGCCAGGTCGTCAGTCAAGATGGTCAGATCGACTTCGAGCGCCTGCTGTTGCGTCGCATCAGGAGACGCAGAAGCGCTGCCAACGGAGCTTGTGGTGGCCACCGCGCCTTGGACAGAGCTGCCGCTTTCGGTCGGGGGTGCGGGAAGCACAAGCAGGTCGGTACCGTCTTTGACGGACGGGGACGGGAGACCGCTTTGGAGGCCGCTGGCAGGTGAAAGCATGCGCGACTTGGCTGCCAACGCTCGAGCACGGCGCGAGTTGCGTCCTCCCCGCGGAGCGACCGATCCCACAAGCAAGCGAGGGTAAGGCATATCTTCGTCTGGAAGCTCGTCGGTGGTGTCGCCCTCGTCTTCTGGCGGACCCAGCATGCCGGCAGATTGCCAGTCTCGCCAGGCGCGGTTTCCGTGCTCGTCGTACTCGTAGTCAGTGTCCTCGTCCTCGGTATCGTCGACAAACTCAAACTCGCCGTCCGAGCCAAAGACGGCCTCGCCGTCGCCGGCGCGGGCGTAGATGAGCCGTCCGTCGAGGTCCTCAATGACGAGCAAGGGCACATCTGGCTGGGCGGCGGCCTCGATACCGGCGCTCTCTTGCTGTGCACCGTACTCTTGAGCGGTGCCGATGTGCGCAATGAGCGGTGCCTCGAGGACGCCACCTTCGAGATCGCTGATGTCTTCGTCCGTGTCCGAATCGGTCGTGAACTCATCGTCGTCATCGCGAGGCCCCTCGCCAGCAGCGGTCTCGCTGTCGGTTGAAGTTTCAAAGAAGTCGGTGAAGGAAGGTTCCGAGGAAGTGTGGAAGCCTTCCTGCTCCTCAAAGATTTCGTCCTCAATGAATGGCAGGCCGTAGATCCTCATCGTATCGGGGGAGAGCGAGAGCAGGTCCGCGTTCCGCTCGTCATCTTCTTCGTCGTCTTCAGCATCGGCTTCCGCCTCGGTCTCAGCCTCGGCATCGGCATCGTCGCCGGCTGAGGCGACGCCGTCGTGCTGCACCATTGAAGCGCGACGTATTGTCGAAGACCTCGCTCGATGCTCTGTGTCGCCTTGGCTGCTCCAGTCTTGGCCGTTTCTGGCGTCGTCGCCGCCCATCGCATCCTTGCGCGCCTTGACATGGGCCCTCTCCTCTCGCTTCATGGCGTCGTCAATGATGAAGCGCTCCTCGTCCTGCTGGTTCTCTTCGCCCTCGGAGCCGAGGAGCGATTCTCCATCTCCGGCCTCGAGCAGCTTCTTCTCCATCTCAGTGTCGGAGTCGGACATCGAGAGGTCGCTGCTCCGGGCCTTGCCCTTGTCGACGCGCCGAGCAGGGACATCGTCATCGCTTGAGGGTATGTCGGTCAGGTCCGAGTCCGACTCGAACTCGTCGAAATTCTGCTTGCGGACTGTCGCCTTGCGCTCGCGTCGGATGCGCTCCTTTTTGACGCTCGACTTGGAGGGCGTCTTTTTGTGGGCGTGGTTGCGCGGATGCTTGGGCGTCTGCATGCTGTGGGAAGGGATGGGCAGCTTGATGCCGGGCAAGTGGGTGTAGGAGAGCGATGCGTCGTCGGCGTCGTCGTCGGCCGAGGTCTGGGTGGCTTCGTCGTCCGAAAAGACCGAGAGCCTTGGGGAAGCCGTACCGCGCGAGCTGTGCTGCTGCCAGGAGCGGTGGTGGGATAGGCGGGACTTTGATCCGAACCCTGGGCTGAGCCGGGATGGTGACGGTGAAGGCGATGCTTTGAGCCTGGCGGCCTTTTTGATGCTGATAGAAAGATGATCTGCGGACCGGGTCGGATGACCTAGAGGCGGACGAGGAACGCCGGACGTCAACGCCGGACCTCCATGATGGGCGCGTTGTCGATGTGTCTGCGGGCAAGAGACTCACTGTTGTTGTTTGTGATGTGTCGTGACATGTATGCACTAGAGGATGGGGTCTGCACGCAAGATAAGAGCAGCGGCGAGGAGACGCTAAAGGGGATGAGGGTGCCAAGGGTGCTCGAAGAGGTCGAGGCTCAAGGCTCGACGGCCTCGGACTGGCGGGAGGATCGGGCTGCGCCGTCCGAAGGGAGTGGGTAGTTGTAGTTGCTAGTGCCGCGGTTGAGCGCGAGGTTGGTATTGTGGTAGAAGAATCCGCGGGTATGCGAGGAGTTGGGAAGGAGGGGTAGAGAGCGTCTCACGGCGATGAGCATGTTCCGGGATTGAAGGAGGATCAAGGGCCAGGGATCTTTGCCGCCGGGAGCGCCAGACCCGTTCGGGGAGCAGGTCGAAGCTTCGGTGCAAAACAGGTCAATGGCGCTGGTGGCAGCGTGTTGGACGTCGCTAGCCAGATGGAGGGAGGAGTAGAGCTAGGAATAAAGTCGCGGAGGTGCACGTAGGGGATGAGTGTGGAAGAGGAGCGGCGAAGAGGAAGGTTGCGGAGGCAGACGTGGTGCTGGTGTTTTAGGCAATGGTAGCAAGATGGGTGGTTGCTGGAGAGAGCAGCGATGAGAATAGGGCTGGATGGTGGGCAAAGTGCGTGGGCGGGCAAGGATGGAGAGACGAGGATGGAGAGACGAGGATGGAGAGACGAGGATGGAGAGACGAGGATGGAGAGACGAGGATGGAGAGACGAAGGCAACGGGGCGAAGGCGACAGACACGACGGAAGCCCGACTGTGTTGGCTGAGCAGCGCACGGCGGTTTGGGCCCAAAAGGGTTTGCAGCTGGCGCCTCTGCGCAGTTGGCAATTTGGCCTTTGCCTTTTCTCTTTCTGCGGCCATGTAGCCACACAATTTTTCGGGTTGTAACAGTAATAAAAAGGTTTGTTCAAAAGGTGAAATACGCTCAAGCACACGAAAAACTAAAAATGCAGGGGGATGGAGGCAGGCGCGCAGTGGCCCTGGCGCAAAGCTGCTTTGCAAACGTCGTCACGACCGTGCCCCAAGTACAGGCGACGCATTGCCGCCCGCACCCGCACCTATGCACACCTATGACCTCTGTTGTATCCGCACCGATGCACACCTCTGTATCCGCATCGATGCACACCTCTGTATCCGCACCTTCTGTATCCGCACCTTCTGTATCCGCACCTTCTGTATCCGCACCTACCCACCCACACACACGCGTCGTTTTGGTGCGTGCTGCTTTTCATGCGCCGCTGCCCTCGCCCTCACCTGCTTCTGACGCTACTGCCGCTGCACCTCACGCAATCATCCGAGCAAACGGCACAGTTTGCGCCGCTTTGAGTGCAGCTTGCAGCTCGCGGCGGCGCCTACTATGTACAGCTACTTAGTGAAAGCCTCGTATTTCCTAGCTACATTAAGTCAACCCGCAGCCGTCGGGTCAGAACAAGTAGCTTGTCTGCACCACTCTCTGTGGCAACAAGAGTACGTTGGTTAGCACCTACAAGTCGCCGCGTTAGTCCTCATGCTGACGATGTACACGGCATAAGTTGGCTGCTTGCCCTTCACCTTGGCGTGTGTGTTTTTTTAGTTTATTTTTCCTTTTTTTTTTCAAAGGGTGCAACCAACTACCAAGTTTCCACCGTTGCCAGCTGGTCAAGATGAGGGTGTGAGTAGAGCACACAGAGCTGGTGTAAGCTTGGGCAATCGAGTGAGTGTCACACATTTTCTTAGTTGAACCTCATCAGCATATGCACCTAATATGCACCTTTGGAAGAAGATCTGCTATAACACAATCGAGTAATTCTTAAGACTATTGTGTAAAGTATTGCCGTACTCACACTGTCGCCCTTTTGGTATTGGAGTAGCAATGCGCTCGAATAAATGGCATACTTGCGCCTTATTGATTTATGCAGCTGTAGAACGGCACCTAAGTGTACACTAGGCTACGCGTTTTGAGCGAACGGTGCGTATGCAGACAAGTGCGAAAGTTGGTTTGAATAGCTGAAAAGGAGGAGAGGAAAAAACTCAAAGGCGGAGGCGTGCTTTGAGGGTTGAGTTTGGGATGGCGCACAACGGCATGATGCTATAGAAAGAGAATTTGCAAGTAAAACGTGGGCGCGCGACAAAAGAGACAGAGTGGGAAGGTGTGAATTGAGCATTAACAAAAACAAAGTCTGTTGCCGGCGCCGCCCAAAATTTTCTCAGAGAAAGAGAGGGCTGAGCAGTTGTGGCCAACACTCATCCCTTCGCCATCGCTCCTCTCGCCGCCACCACCTCCGCCCACTCTTTGGTCATCCTACAGCCAACGCGCCCGGTCTCGTTTGGGCTACGCTTGCTCTTCCCCCCATCCTCTCTCCACCCCTCCTTTCCCCTTTTCCCTTTCCCCTTTCCGCGCCTTCCCCTTCTCCATCCGTCTGCTACCCCGCGTACCGACATCCCGAGCACCCTCGAGCCGCCCCGCTCCCTTCTGACGCGACATCGCATACCGGTTCAATCTCCCACCCTTTACGACTCAGCTCGACGCTCCCCGAACAGACGTCCATCTTCTGAGCCTTGAACGTCTGATCCCTGTCGCTTCTCCAAACCCGCTCCTGCCTACCTTTCTCTCCCCTGACCGATCCCCAACATGGCAACCATCAAGGCCTCGATCGCCCCGGTGCCCACCGCGGCCGATTTCCTCGACATCGTCCTCTCCAAGACGCAGAGGAAGACGCCCACCGTCGTGCACCCCGGATGGAAGATCACCCGTATCCGCTCCTTTTACATGCGCAAGGTCATGTTCACCAAGGACGCCTTCAACGAAAAGCTCGACGCCATCCTCACCGAGTTCCCCATCATGGACAACCTCCACCCCTTCGTCTCCTCTCTCCTCAATGTCCTCTACGACAAGAACCACTACAAGCTCGCCCTCGGTCAGCTCAACACCGCCAGGCACCTGATCGAGCAGGTCGCCAAGGACTACGTCCGCCTGATCAAGTTTGGTGACAGTTTGTACCGCTGCAAGCAGCTCAAGCGCGCCGCCATGGGACGGTGAGTAATGACGTCTGGCCGCCGACGCGGTTGATGGAAATGGGTTTGCTCCGAAGCAGACTGACTGACTCTTGACTGCCTATATGCCCTCCTCCCTAATATCCAACCGCGTTCAGAATGGCGACCATCATGCGACGACAGAAGGACCCGCTCGCCTACCTCGAGCAGGTCCGACAGCACATGTCTCGTCTCCCGTCGATCGACCCCTCGACTCGAACCCTCCTCATCTGCGGTTACCCCAACGTCGGAAAGTCGAGCTTCATCAACAAGGTGACCCGAGCCGACGTCGACGTGCAACCCTACGCCTTCACCACCAAGTCGCTCTTCGTCGGCCACATGGACTACAAGTACCTCCGATGGCAGGTGATTGACACGCCGGGCATCCTCGATCACCCGCTCGAGGAGATGAACACCATCGAGATGCAGTCCATCACCGCCCTTGCCCACCTGCGGGCAGCGGTGCTCTACTTCATGGACCTGTCGGAGCAGTGCGGCTACACCGTCGAGGCGCAGGTGCAGCTCTTCAACAGCATCAAGCCGCTCTTCGCCAACAAGCCTACCATCCTCGCCATCAACAAGGTGGACGCCAAGAGGCTGAGCGAGCTCGAGCCGGAGCGAGCCGCCCTCGTGCGAAGCGTCATCGAAGAGTCCGACGGCAAGGTTCAGCTGGCGGAGCTCAGCACCTACACCGACGAGGGAGTCATGGATGTGCGGAACCTTGCCTGCGACACGCTACTGGCGTCGCGAATCGAGACCAAGATGAAGGGCACCAAGATCAACTCGGTCCTGAACCGGGTCCACGTGGCCCAGCCCAAGTCGCGAGACGATGTCGAAAGGAAGCCTTTCGTGCCGGAGGGCCTGGCCGAGAAGAAGAAGTACGACCCCAAGGACCCCGAGCGCAAGAGGACGCTCAAGGACGAGCAGGAGGAGAACGGTGGTGCCGGTGTCTTCAACATCGACATCAAGCGCGACTACATCCTGGCCAACGATGAGTGGAAGTACGACGTCATTCCCGAGGTGTACGAGGGCAAGAACGTTGCCGACTTTGTCGATCCCGACATCATGGAGAAGCTCGAGGCGCTGGAGCGCGAGGAGGAGAAGCTCGAGGCCGAGGGCTTCTACGACGACAGCGAGGGTGAGGACGACATTGTCGACGAGGAGGAGGAAGCGATCCGGTCGGCGGCCAAGGCGATCCGGGAGCGCCAGGAGAAGGCCAAGCTATTGGCGCAGGACAAGAACAAGCGCAAGATTCAGAATCAGCTCCCGCGCAAGTTCCAGGCGCGGACGATGTCGCAGATGGCGGAGCGGATGCGCGAGATTGGCATCGATCCAAGCAGCATCACGGCGCGCGCCGAGCTGCTGGCCAAGGCCAAGGGCCTGGCGGGCAAGCGGAAGCGCGACTTGGAGGGCAACGACGAGGACGCTAGCATGGAAGTCGAGGACGACGACGCCGGCGCCTGGGAGGACGAAGCAGGCGACGCGTCAATGGACTTCGACGAGGACGGCGGCCGGCGGAAGGCGCGCAAGAGCAACGTGGGTGCCAAGCTGCGCTCGTCGACGACGGCGCTCACCAACAACTCGGGCGGCAAGATTACTTCGCGGGCGGGCGCCAAGCGCGTGCCGGCGCGCGACCGATCGACGATGGGACTCAAGAACGACGCGCAGAAGGACAAGGCGGTGCGGCTGCACGACATTAGCCTGCGTCCGTTTGCGCTGCAGGCCAAGACGGGCGAGTCGGACCGGCACATCAAGGAGAAGCTGCCCAAGTGGCTGTTTGCCGGCAAGATGGGCAAGGGAACGTCAAGAAGCCGCTGAGCGCCCGGGGGGGAGGCGCTGGCCGATCGCACTCGCCGCTCGTGTCGCAGCACTTGGATACCACCCCGTCTGTTGCTGCTGCTGCCGCTGCTGGCGCCGGCTGCGGTTGGGGCGAAGCTGGATCGAGCGGGTTCTGTGTCGATAAACGGTGCAGGTTTGCACCACGTCTATCTCTGGTCGACCGTCACCTTCGTTTCCCTTTTTCTCATTTTGTGTTATCACTTGTTTATCCACTTGTCTGCGTATATATTTGGGCGCCTGCTGTGCGAAGGAACGAATGACCTAGACACACCTCCCTCCCCTCTTTCCAAGCTGCTTTCTAGGCATTCTCTGTTTCTTTTTTCGTCTTTACTTGTTGCGCTCTCTCTCTCTCTCTCGCTTGCTTTCTTTAGGCTCGGCGCGCGCATTTCTCTCCTTTTTGACCGGGTCCCGAAAATTGCATTGTACCATTTTCTGTACCGTCGTTGGCTGTTGCTGTGTGGGAGTCCTTCAGGATGGGGAGCTGGGGATCCGCGGGGACTGGGCGAGAGTGAAGGAGTCAGGGACGGGGCATTGTCTTGACCTCTAAAAGAGCTCGCTAAGATGCCATCTTGCAAACCTCGTCCTCGTCAAGGTTCTGTACTCTCTGCCTTTTCCCTGCACCCTCAGCTTGATCCGGGATAAGCCCTGGCACCGCCCCTCGAGCTGCCCCAGCCGGATGTCGAGCAGCTTGAGGCACAGCCCCGTGGCATGGCCTCGCTTTGGCACCATTCTCCTCTCTCTTTCTCCCTCCCTCTGTCTCTCGTTAGACTTTTGGGAAAAAATAAAATAAAAAAGAGATAAAATAAAAAATAAAATAAAAAATAAAATAAAAAATAAAAATAAAAATAAAAATAAAATTGTCGAGCTGCGTGCCATGCCGGGCCTGTGAAAACATACGTACAAGGCGAACGCTGTGCCACGCGGCAGAGAAAAGGCTTAGCCTGCGAGGCGAGGCGAGTTGGAATGCTGCGCGGTGCTGTCAAGTTGCACGCGACTTGCCTCGCGGCTCTCGATCCACGTTGCAGACGTGTCAAGTAAACGCTTGTTTACCCCTCCTCGTCCTTGTTCCTCCTTGTTCCTCCTTGTTCCTTCTCGCCCTTTGGTTCTGACGAGCTGCGAGCGCAAGAACAAGGAGCGCATGGCCCACGTGGAGTCGACTGCCGACAAGCCGCGCCAGCTTCGCCCGCAGCGGCAGCAAGGCGGTGGCCAGGCGCTCACGAAACCCTGCATACGCACAACAATCGAGACGTCACGACCAGCCCGGCCGTCGTTCCCCCGCCCACGGCCGAGTACACATCCCCGCTTTCTTGGATCAGACATGCACCTTCCATACAGCAAGAGGACGTGCTGACCAAGACAGCGCTTCGCACCATGTTCCAGGGCTTCGTTCAGAACGGGTTAATTCAGTGCCGAGGCGCTGCGGGAGTCCAAGAGGAAGGCCTTCTTGGCAGCAAGCGCCCTCAAAATACTCTCCCTCCTGCCCCCCCCCCCAACCTCGTACTCCGGAAACGTCAATCCTGCGGCCTATCCGAACTTCCCTGTGATCTGCTCACTCGACCGCTTCTCGACCTTGGCGACAACTTTGTGCCCCACCACGCTCAACGGAACCGCTCGCCTCCGCCTGGCCCGCTCGACACTTTGCTGCTCTGCGTCTCGGAATCCGCTCCATCGGCTCAAAACCTACAACCATGACCTCCGTTGAGCCCAACTCCGCCCTCGAGGCGAGGCTGCCGGCGCTGCTCGGCCCGCACATCAGCGTGCTGCTACAGGATTGCACCGAATCAGGCCAAAGCAACGACAGCCGCGTAAGTCACGATAGCAGCATCACCGTCGCGAGCAGCCAGATTTCGCTGCCCACCACACCGCCGGTCATGCAACGGCACCTCCACATTGCCGCTTCCGCCTCCCCGACGTCCAGCTTCTCTTCCTTCTTCCCCTGGATCAAGGAACAGCCCGCCGAGGAAGAGCGCATCGTCAGCAAGCAGCTCAGCCCTCGTCCCGTCTCAGTCTTTTCTCCCCCATACCAGGACTACGGCTGCCAGTCGCACGTCGCGTCCCCCTATCGCAGCCCTAAGAGACCGCTGCCTTCCATCCCGCAGCCCTATTCCGGCTACTATGGTAGCAATACCAGTGCCACCAGCGCCACTGAGTCGCTCTGCCGCAGCCTAGAACGCTCCCCCTTCCGCACTTTGTTCGGAGCGGAGGTCGGAAGCCAGCCCGTGCCGAACACTGAGTCGTCGTTGGGCCTGTCGACTAGCGTGCTCGACTCAAGCGCTCCCACCACGCCGACCCGGTCGTCGACTAGCAGAGAAGTCTCCGACGGTCCGTTGGACGACATCAAGGAGCTCGGCGCATCTTTGCATCAGAGCTCGAGCACGCTGAGCCGGCCCGGCCAGGATCATGAGTCCCCATCTGAATTGAGCGATGACGAGGACCAGGGTCGCGCCACGAGCGACGAGGCCGAAGAAGAAGCGGCTGGAGGTGGTGAGACTGTTTTCCCAACCATGTCGACCTCCAGAGCGGTCATCGACGTCCCGCACCGGCCGCGACCTGCCAGAGTGGTCCGACATTACCACCTCTTTCGGGATACGGACCTGCCAGGTTACAAGGTCAGACGGGAGGCCTCAGCCTTACGGCCGCGGTCCACGAGCTCCTGTTCCGCTTCTGCCGCCGAGGGCGCTCCCGAGGTGCCCAAGGGCGACTCCATCTACATCAGAACTCCGAGTCAGCTCTGCGGCTGGAAGGCGGTGTTGATGTACGCCGGCAAGCTGGAACCATTGCAAGCAGAGGG
This sequence comes from Thecaphora frezii, assembly GCA_026284005.1. NCBI lineage: Eukaryota > Fungi > Basidiomycota > Ustilaginomycetes > Urocystidales > Glomosporiaceae > Thecaphora > Thecaphora frezii. The sequence goes on along the minus strand of JALNIF010002215.1, from coordinate 1,472 downwards.
GGAGGAAAAGCAGCGCAAGGGCAAAACCAAGGTGGTAAGTGTAGCCAACGATGCCTTCTCTGGCCACGTTTCCCGAGCTCAACACCTCCTCCTTTTGCTCTTTGCTCCAGCTTGGCATGACGGCCTTTGAAGCTCGACAGGAACCGTTGAAGAGCCACTTTGACTTCCGCTCCGGGTCGGGCATCATCGCTACGATGCGCCACTCGAACCTGCTCCTGCGGCGCGAGTGGCACATCGCGACGGTCGACGGCGCTCGGCTGGCATGGAAGATGAGCAGGAACGAGCTGGGGCTCTACCTCCAGCCCGAACAGGTGCAGATCGCCGTATTCCGCAAGGCGCCGCAAACACCGGACGGTGCTCAAAAGGTCGGATCGTTGGAGATCACCATGCGCGACGAGGTGTGCCGGCGCCAGAGCGTGCGCCGTGAGAAGCCACAGGGCCAAGGGGGGTTACCCGTCGATACCAATTTGATCCTGGCCAGTCTGGTTGCCGTCTTTGCGGCTCGCGGCGGTCACGACAGAATCAGCGCGAGCTACGAAGAGGACGGCGGAGCGGCCGATCTGCGGACGAGCCAGTCGCGCGTGGCGAGACCATCTACGTCCGAAGGGGCCGAGGGACGGAGCGGTGGCGATGCTGCGGCATCCAAAGAGAAGCGTCGAAAGTCGACGGGAAACTCGATGAGTCCCAACTTGACGACCAAGTCGCACCGCTTGACGTGGATGCTCCGTCGTAGATCGGCTCGGTCGACGGTGATAGATGAAGAGACAAGGGCAACGGAAACACCATCGATCTCGGCCTTGGATGCTGGCAGTGGTACGGGTGGCGACACTTTACGGCGTCTGGACGTTACACACGAGGAGGTGGAAGAGGGGGAGAGGGAGGAGAAGGAGAAGGAGGCCCAAGAGCCACACGGGTGCGCGTGAGGCCTGGTGTACGCTTAGCATAGTCGAGAGGCGAAGAAGCGTGGTCGCTACCTGATACGTTTGAGAAGCGCTCTGCATGAGTTGATTGTGTGAAGCGGGTGGCGAGGTGGCGAATGCTGCTCTGGCTGCGATAGCCGCCCAACAAGGCTGCGGGCAGTGTGAGGTTGCTTGGTGTAGGGGAGTGAGTACTGTTGACCTAAGCGTCGAAGCGTGGTTGGTGTGCGCTTATCGTCTCGAAGCTGAAGCCTACAGCCACAATGCACCACATACAACAGCCGCATGCAGCCTCATGCAAACGAATTGCACCTGTGTCGTGTCATGTGGCCCCGCATGCAGATTCAAACCACGAATCCTAGCTATAATCACATGTCTGCTCTCACACTCTTTGTACCTTGCCTGGTTTTGGGCTTTCCTCTTTTTCGCTGCACTGGTTTGCTGTCACTACTTTTCCCAACCTAGGCTTCTGCATTTGGGAATTGCAGGCATGGCGGGCTTGCGTTGGAAATTCGTTGCGAGTACCGAAAATATGAGAGTGGAAGTCCCAAGTTT
>JALNIF010002211.1:0-13360 GCA_026284005.1 Thecaphora frezii | reverse complement strand
CTCCTGATGATCATCATCCACAAGGTCACAGACCACAATGTGCTAAGGTACTTTGCAATGCAGCGATGGATCTTGCAGCACCAAGCATGCTGGGCACTGCACCTGGCCAACTTTGATTTTGAACTTGTTTATCAACCTGGCAAGCTTGGTGGCAAGCCTGATGCTTTGACCTGCAGGTTGGATATGGCTGCTAAGGAGGGGGAAGATGTGGAGGCAAACTTCCAAATGGTGTTGGATCCATTAATTTACATTGGAGCAACTTGTGTGCAAATGGAACATGCCAGCATCAGAGACTTGATGCACCTGTCAGCAGAGTCAACACTGCTGGACCTCTGATGGGTCTACCAACCTTTGGACCCTTGGCTTATGGTTTGGAGGGAGTCAGTTCCCCAAATAGAAGGCCTACAGCAAGGCTTGGATGTCCTCTGGTATGTGAACAACTGGCTCTACATCCCAGAAGTACCAAAGCTTGGGAGCAACTTATGCATGCTCAAACAAGTTGTTCCAATGCACCCTGCAAGTGGAGGTGGAGGGTTTTCAACACACCCTGCAGGTGGAGATGGAGGCTCCATGTGCAGGAGCAACTTATTGCCACCAGTACAAATTGCTCCAAATGTACAGGGTGCTAGGTCTTGAAGGTGTCAGCAAGGAGCACCTGAGGTACATGGTCATGACCCAGGTGCATGACAGCTTGTTGGTGGGCCACCCTGGATGTAATGCCATGCTTGAGCAGGCTAGGCACTATTACTTCTGGTCGAACATAGCAACTTGGGTCACAGACTATGTGGCATCATGTGATCTATGCACCAGGATGAAGAAACCTTGGCACCATCCCTATGGCCATTTGCAATCACTCCACATGCCAGAGCATCTGTGGGGATCAATCACGGCCAACTTCATCAAGGGACTCCCAGCTTTGCAGGGCTACAACACCATCCTGGTGGTAGTGGACCAACTGACCAAGGCAGCTGCCATGGTACCCACCACCAAAAATGTTACCTTGGCATGCACAGCAGAGCTATTCAAGCGACACATCTTTGCTTGATATGGCCTGCCAGATGACATCACAACAGATTGTGGGTGCCAATTCATTAGTGATGCCTGGCGACAGTTTGAGGATGGGTGAGCTTGGTTTTGCACACAACCTGAGCATGGTGTTACAGGAAGGCACAGATAAGACCTGCCAGGGCCATCCAGGGATGGAGGGTAGCAGAGGAGGCCATAGTAAGGGTGGACCAAGGAGTTGGATCGGGAATGTGGGGGGGGGGTCGGTTCCTGGCCAGGAATGTGCTAGAATGGGGTCAGAACACGTTCCGAGTACTGGGAACCAGCCACAGGTGCACCGTGGCAGGTTCTGGGTACAGAGGGCCAGGGAGGCCATACCTACATTGGTGGTGCCGCTTCATAGACTGGATCCCCATCCAGTCTAGTCAATTGTACACACAGTGTTAGCTCTCTTTCATGGAGCTTGATGCCTCTGTACCATAGTACTAGCAATCCATCCTTTATTCTGCCATACCTTCTGCCTACAGCATACAATGGTGCTTGTACACCCTTGACAGACCCATTGCCACCACTAGTCACGCCAGCCTCTGGCATGAGCGCCAATAACAACATCTGTCTCTCAGTGATATGGGAACCTGCTCCAGCCATGCTGTAATGCGTTCCCAGCTACAAGAACATGCCACAGACCTGCCATAACCAGTTCCCACCCCGGAACGGAGTACCACCGTTACAAAGGTCTCCCAGTCTTGGAAGAATCATGCTGTACGATCAGGATTGGCCTTGACCTTGCTGACAAACAAGTTGGCAGCTTGGCCCTTGAGGTGGAGTCCTGCAATCTTGATCATGCTTCAGTCCAAATCAATGCGCTGGGTCACATGCCAGACTTCAGCCTGAGTGAGGAACACCTCCACATTGGCAGAGGTGCTGTTGAACTTTGGGAAGTCAATCTTTGGGGTGCAATAGCTGAGCACCAACAATGATGTTGACAACACTGCTGCCTGGCCTGTCTGCGAGGTGCCTTGCATCATGCCTGAGGCATCCATGGGCCTCTGTGAGTAGTATGTTACAGGAGGCATGGCTAGGACCCACCATGGTCCATCTGGGGATGGAGGGTAGTGGAGGAAGCCAAAAGAGAGGTGGGCCAAGGAATTGGATCGGGAACATGTCCCAAATTGGGTGTAGCTAGTTCCTGGCTGGGAACACACCAGGGCAATGCTGTAATGTGTTCTCACTCAATGGGAACAGGTCATGCAGCAGATCAGAAGGACCAGACCCAAATGCTGGGAGCCAGCTATAGAGGCAACATGGCCGGTTCTGAGTGACTGGGAACCAGCCATAAAAGTGATGTGACCGGTTCCAAGTAACTGGGAAACAGCCACAGGCATGCAGTAACTGGTTCCAAAGCCAGCTGGCAACTGTGCATGAGACACGAAGGGCTGGGCCCACATCTACACTGGAGGGTGCTGGATATTAGACTGGATCCCCATCCAGTCTAGTCATTGTACACATAGTGTTAGCTCTACTTAAGGAGCTCAATGCCTCTGTACCATAGTACTAGCAATCCCATCCATTATCTGCCATATACTCCTCTGTATTCTACCATACCTCTGCCTACAGCATACATTGGCACTTGTACACCATCGACAGATCTGCCGATGCCACTAGTTGCTCCAACCTCTGGCATGAGCACTGATAACAATGTCCATCCCTCAACAATACAGGAACCTGCTCCAACTGCACCATAATGTGTTCCCAGCCACAGGAACATGCCACAGCCCTGCTGTAACCGGTTCCTGCTTAGGAACAGAGCACCGCCATTACATAGTACTCGGCCAGCATGATTGTAGGACAAGGACAATGGGTAGCTTGGCCGAACGGTCAGGAGATCATGGCCAATAGCAGTGGTGGGGGGTCGGCCATCCTTGGGTGGGGAGGGAATGCCCATTGGTAGCTGGCATTGGTGTCCTCTGTTGCCTGTTGAGTGGGACTGCAGGGTGCACCTGGGGCTGACATCGTTTTGCCAACAGCCAAGGCTCCAGGCTGGGGCAGCACCACGCTTGGCATCACAGCAGCAACTGGGGCTGAGCAGCCAGCTCCTTGATTGGCAGTCAGGGCACTCACAAGCTGTTCGATGGAGCTTGACAGCTGGTTGATGCCCTTGATTACCTTGTCCATGCAGTGGTGGAGCTGCCAGTTGGAGCAGCACATCTTGTCATAGAACAGGGTGTTGTCTTTGTTGCCCTGCTCAGGCCCAGTGCTTGCTGTGTGTGGGCTCAGGTTGGCATCCAGGTCTTGCAGATCCTCGAGGATGGTCTGGTGGGTCTCAGGACCTTCTGTGTGACATTGGACAACGATCTGCCAGGTGCCTGAGGTGTCGCCTAGTGCAGGATCCTGTGTCTGAGACATTGTACCGGTTGTCAGTGGGCTTGACAATCCAGTCTATTGTTACAGGGGGCCTTGGATCCAAGGGTGATTGGCCAAAGAAGTTGGAGTGACTTGTTCTGGCAGGAATAAGTTGCTCCTGGAGTGAGGGGCCCCTCTGCCTTGGTGCTCACACCAGAGGCTCATGCAAGACTGGTAGTGCTGGGGGTTCCCATATGTAGTGTTGGCAAGCACTGTTTGCCAATGCCACAGACATGGGGAGTGGGGAATGGGAAGGATGGTAAAATATTGGTAGATGTTGTTAAGTTTTGTAGTCACAGGCCCCAGGCTCTCCACAGACTGAAGGTGTTGATGTGGCAAGCTAACAAGGGGCATGGTATTGACTAGACTGGATGAGTGCTTCCAGTCTGGGTGGCAAGGCAAGCTAGCTATATATACATGCCTGGGGCTGGCCTCATAAGCTTGGCCCTATTGTCTATCTACGCTAGCCATCCAGCAGTATTGTTCCACCAGGCACATCCCCACCGGTAGCCCCTATTGGGTCCTTTGCTGGCCAGGTCCTCTATGTCTACCTATGCTATTGGAGTCAATAACTGTGCCAACCTGCTCACTACTACCTCCTACACTGGCAGCCTGGACTGAGAGCGACTTATCCTGGCTTGGACAAGTCTCTCCCATTGCTGGTTGGGAGTGACTTATCCTGACTGGAACAAGTCTCTCCTGCCTGTCCACTAACATCTACCTAATCTCCGTCCTGGAGCAGGCCCCTGGCACGGGCCCTAACAAGCTTCCTCTGCTGATCTCCATCACCAGATGGACCCTGGTGGTCCCTAGCCATGCCTCCTGTAACACACAGCTCCTCTATAACCGGTTCCCACCCTGGAACAGAGCACTGCTGTTACACTGTGGTGGGTTCCTGTTGACTTGCAGAAGTCATTATTGGTGCCCATGTCAGAGGCTAAAGCAACAGTGGCAACTCAGCATAGGAGCCTGACACCTCTTTACTGTAGTACTGGCAATCCAACCCTACTTTACAATTACCTTACCCAACCCTGTCCAACAACATACAGCAGTGCTTGTATATATGCCCAAGAGCCATAGTCAACAGTTGCCACTGTCATGTTGTGTTCCAACAAACTACAGATCACTGCCTTTACATTTTGCTTGCCTATGCTTCAGAGAGAGAGAAGAAAGGGGGGGTGAAGTGGCATAAGATAGCAACAGAGCATTGAGCAGGTGCTGGCTTCTCCCTCCTTTTAGGTGGTAGACCTATTTATATTTGATTTCACTCTACATACCACTGTATCTTGGAAGGGAGCTCACTCCCACCTTTTGCCACAATATCCTTTTCAGCTGCAGCACAGTTGCAATTCTCCACCACGCACTCTCGCCAGCAAATACATTCCGAGCTCACAAACTGCATCCATCCCTTTTTGGGGGGGGTACAACGTCCGTCACGACACACAAGCACCGGGATGCTTCGTCATCTTCATTTCCACGTCCGTGTCTAAGTGGATAAGCAAGCAAGCAACACGATGAAGGTAGCACGGACACCTCGTTCGCCATTCGCCAGCTTCACCTTGTCCTGGTTCCCTCACTCCGCATTGTCCGCTCGACGTTGGCGGTGTCGCCATCGTGCCTTTCCCCTCCCTCTCCCTCTCTCTCTCTCCCCCCCTCATCCTCCTCCCCCTCCTCGTCCTCGTCCTCATCCTCGTCCTCGTCCTCGTCCTCCTCATCGTGCGCCTTTTCATAAAACCCGCGATGGGTCCAAAACAGCGCCGCCGCACCCAGCGCGCTCAGCCCCGCAAAGATACCCTTAAAGATCCACACCATCTCCGGCCTCCCCCGTTCGAGCGCGACGCCATACACAGCCGACGTCAGCAGCGGCATGATAGCGTTGACGCTAGTACACAAAATCTGATGCGCCGCCAGCGCCTTTGTCTGATCCTCCTCAGCCACCGCATTCACCACCAGCGCCGTCCTCAACGATGTCGAGCCCGACGCCATCTGCAGCCCCACCACGCCTAGCGTCAGCGGGATCCACGGCGTCTTCCAAAACGCCTTGACCCCTTGCTCCACCGTCTCCGATTCTCCAGACGCCGCCGGAGAGGCGCCCCGCGAGTAGGCCGAGCTCGCCAGCACCACAAACGACGCACACGCCAGCAGGTACGACGCCAGCATGATGCCGATGTCGAGCTTGCCACGCTGGATCCTTTTAATCAGCTCCGACGCCGGCATCGCAAAGATCGAGTGCGTCTCCCAGTGGCTCTCGATCGCCGAACGCGAGCTGAACGACTGTCGCTGCTGCCCGAACAATGAAGACGGTCGCCGCCACAGACCCGAGAGGCCGAGCGACGCGGCCGCTTGGTACGACGGCCGCCGTCGGCCGCAGCCAGGGTTTTCGGCGCGCTCTTCACCGTAACCGTGGCCATCGCCGTCGCCTCGCGACGTCATGCCGTGGTCGCGCGATGTCATCGTCCCGTACCAGCTCTCGACTGGCCGCGCATCGCCCTTGCCCGCCGAGCCACGACTCTGCACCAGCGGCCGCCGCTCGTCGTTGGTATCGCCGTCGGCACCGCTGGCGTGTGACACGGCCGCCCTCGAACGGGCCTCGCGCCGCCTGCGCTTAGTCTCGGCCTTCATCTCGCGCAGCTCAGCCCTCCGCTTGGCGAGGCCGCGCTTGGCCACGTACCTCCGCGCCAGCGCCACCGCCGGCGGGAAGATGGCGGTGAGAAAGAGGGCGCGGACGCTCTGCAGCACGCTGACCAGGTAACCGTTCTGCAGCACGTCGAAGCCAAACTTTTCCCCGTTGTACAGCAGCAGCAGCGGCACCAGAAAGACCTGGTACGTCTCCTCGACCACCACGACAAACGCCAGGTTGAGCAGCCGCAGGTCCACGCGCTTCTGAAGCCGGTCGACGGCCGTCGTCGATGGCGGAGCCGCCATAGCATCGCGCGTCGTGACGTCCGAGTAGTGGCGCACCATAGGCTTGAAGATAGCGAGAGGCCTGAGGAAGTTGAAGGCGCGCAGCTTGGAGCGCCACTTGAACTTGGACTCGTCCGTGGCCGAGTGCGACGTCGACCAGGTCCGCGCTGATTCGCTGATGGCTGACTGTTGGCCGGCCGACACTTGGCTGACGCGGGATCCGTGACGCTGCTGCGCCGTCACACCGTCTCTCCGCTGCTGCTCGTCGTCGTCGTCGTCGTTGCCTTGGACGCCATCCTGGTCGTCCTGCTCTCCTCGTCGACCTCCACCACCGTGAATGTCATTGTCGCTATCGAAGCGGCGGTTTTCGGCATCGTCCGAGTGGATCCAGCTGTCGATGAGGGAGTGCTCGTGCTTCTGCTTGCTCTCGGGCACCAGCAGCAGGATGTAGACAAAGGCGACCACCAAGAGCGCGACGCCAGCGTAAAACGGCGCAAAGAACTCGCCCCACAGGCTCGCGAGAAGGCCGCCGAGCGCGCTCGACGGAAAGGCGCCGATCTGGCCGAAGCCCTCGATGAAGCTGAGGGCACCGGCGCGCTGCGACTCGGTGGTGGTGTCGACGACGTAGTTTTGGAGCGCGATGCGGAGCGGTGCGCCGGCCGACGCTTCCGAGACGACGACGGCGCAGTAGAGGACGACGGCGGCGGCGTAGGGGGGTAAGAGGACGGCAACGCGGAAGACGAGCATGGAGAGCGCGAGGACCAGGTGGGCGAGCAAGAGGAGCGGCTTCCGGCCAAAGCGGCGTGACAAGCCCGAGGCGCGCGAGAGGGTCATGAGGCCGAGCAGCGCGCCCACGGTGACCATGGCGGCCGAGTAGCCCGAGGTGGCCTTTTGGACCCAGGCCGAGGAGCACTGCGGCGGGTTGGGTAGCTCGGGCGCCTGGGATAAGCGGACGCTCTGGGCGCCGCGACGACCGCCGTCGCGGATCGAAGGGTCGTAGACCTCGCACATGACGTAGGTGTACACCTTAAACATGCTGGCGAGGGGTATACCGCTGGCGAGGCTGCCGATGAGGCTGACGACGGCCATGTGGTACGGGCTGGGCCTACCAGAGCGAAACGCCTGCGAGACGTCGCGAATGGTCTGCAAGGGAGCGGCGGCCGACGAGTCGGCATCGTTGTCGTCGTCGCCTCCATCACGGTCTTCTTCGGCAAAGGTGGCGTAGGATGCGGTGGACTGGATCGAGAAGCGTGAGCGCGAGCCAGAGGGCTCGTGGTGGAGCGACGGACGCCCGACCGAGCGGGGAGACGCCGAGGGCAGCGAAGATGGTGGATGCGAGTGCGACATGGATGGCTGCGCTGGCGCCGGTGTGACCGAGTTGGAGCGCGAAGTGGGCTAGGTGGCCGCCATGCCTCTGCATAGGCTTTTCTTTGGGGAAAGGGATCTCGGCGTCGGCGAAGCGGGCCGGCGTTCGGTGGGGCGATGGGACGGATGGCGAGCGGCGAGAGCGGATGAAAGGGCACCAAGGCGGTGGTACGACGGGAAACAATGAGCACCGGTCGGAGCAAAGGGCGGGGGGCGAGTCTATTGACTTAAGTCCTCGGTCGTCGAACGGGGGTGAAGCACGGAAGCAAAGGGGGTCAAGGCGGTAGGCGTTGTGGAAGGCGAGAAGCCTTGCTAGGGCGGGGACCAAAGGCCAAGAAGGGAGAATGAACAGGTAGGCGGCGCGCTCTCTTGTTTGGATGGTGGTGGAACCGAGAAAGTGTAGACAGCCACACCAACGACGCCAAGCAAACGATCGCGAGTCGGTGGCCCAACGCCCAAGCAAATGGGTAATGGATGGGGTGAAAGAAGGTCGAACCAAAGTGACCACAGCGACACAGACAACCTCACCGCCGCTTGCCCTTGTCGGCGTGCCTCTCGGCCGAGAGCTCGGGGACCAACCCCACCAACCCTTCCTTGAGCTCGCAAAACACCCAGGCAAAAGCACGTCCGAAATCAAAGGGCTTAAAGCCGATGCCTGTGCTCGCGTGTCCGTCGTCGAAAACGGATGGCGTTCGTTCCTCCTTTGTGGCGTTTGCCAGGCCTCGCTCTTCCTTCAGGGTTCGCATATGGTTCTGCGGCGGAAAGAAATGGGAGTCTTGACTCCAGCTGTGCGTGCGCGTGCGTGCCGTACGTCCTCGGTCCGTTTCGGTATCACCATCACGACCAACTCACTCCTCCATCCAGCAGGCGTTCGCACAGACCCACAACCCTACCCGCCGTGAGCCCAACCACGTCTTCCCTATCCACCCCAAGCAGCACGCAAAGCACCACGTCAGCTGAAGCCGGATACGGTATACCCTTTCGCGCCAATGCAGAAAGGCCCCGCGGAACCAGCGACGAAGGCACAAGCTGAGCAGACAAAGAAGAAAACCAAGACAGGGCAGGTGTACATTGCGAGCAAAAAGCTTCTTGCCGAATGTCGTTGCTATGACTTTTGGTTTGCCAGGATCTTGCGCCTCTCTCCTTCGAGCTGTCGAAAGCACAACGGCAATGACCCACGGCATATAAGGGGAATTATCCAAGGCAAAAGGAATCGGTCAGCTGACCTCGACGCATAATCGCTCGCCGACCTTGCTCATGTGGGATCCTCCGGGAGATGCGAGGGAAATCCGGAGCGGACGGGGGCCGACGGGGTACTCACAACCTTGACGACTCTGTTCCAGCTGTTTGCCTTGGCCTGGGCGCCCTCGGGCGCTGCACCGACGTTGGTACCGTCGAGCAAGGAGCGCAGCTGCTCCTGTGTAAGGTTTGGCACGTTCGTCGACGCCGGATCGTACCCTGGCCCCGACTGCGACGAGGCGGCAGTCGCAAAGTGGGAGGCGGAGGATGCTGGGAGAGAGTGTGAGACAACCAGGCTAAAAATCTGCCGAGGCTCGAAAGGAGAGATAACAGCTGCGACTTACAATGACGACCTCGTCCATGACAATGATGTGGGAGCCGTGCCACCTGCATGGAAGGCTGTGGGTAGTGAGCAAAGGGGAACGAGACAGCGTGACAGAAAAGCGGTCGGGTGAGCGAGGGGCTGCATCGTGGGCAGGTCAAGGGGAAAGAAGGGCCGCCGAGGTGCGACGCACGTCTTGCTAAGGGCGTCAAAGACGAGCTGACCGGTTTCCGAGACGTCCTTTCCGCCGAGCTTGGCGGCCTTTGCGAGGCTCTGCCGGACGGCGTTGGCCTCCCTCGCCTGTGCTGCGGCAAGCGAGACGGGGTGGAGGGGCGTCAATGCGTCATTTGGGTCGGCGTTGGCGTTGGCGTCAGCGTCGGAAGCACAGGGGGGCGAGACAAAGTCAATCTTTTTGATTTCCGAGATCTTGACGATGGCAAAGCCAGTAGATGAGGGTGGGACGCCGGGTAAGGGGCGCGAGCGCGTGGCGCGGAGGGCAGAGGCGGCGGAGGCGGGTGCGGAGGCGAGGTGGGGAGGAAGGGGCTGGGGAGGCGTCTCAAGGGCGACGGCGCCGAGAGAAGGGTCGTAGGCCCAGAGCTTGCCGGTGAGCTGACGAGGGTGGGAGGAGGAGGAGGAGGAAGAAGAAGAGGAGGATGAGGCGGCGGCGGATGTTGGCGAGGTGGTGGCAGAGAGGGTGAGGCGGACGTGGTGTCCGAGGAGCTTGTCCATGCTGAGGTTGGTGGCCATGATATCGGTGGGAGATGGAGGGGGGAAAGGGGAAAGGGGAGTGGGGTCGGGGTTGGGAGGGATGGCGACAAGGCGACGACGAGGATGCAAAGCGACGAGGGACGAGAGCATGCACCAAACAAAGACGACGACAAAGCGTTGGCGACGGCGACAAAAACGCGCCTCGAAAGGCGAAAGGCTTTGTATTAAGATTTCGTGAGGGGGCGGGCCATGGGGCGCAAGCATAATCACAAACATAATCAAAATCAGAATCACAATCACTATCCTAATCAAGACTCGTAATCACGGATGCCTGACATATCACCCTCCCAACGCAGAGGCCCGTGTGTCACGATATATAAGTGCCAATACAGACCAACCATGTGCTTCCACAGATAACTATTGCTGACCGTTGAATTTCCACCTCGGCTTTACCCCGTCAATACGCTCAGACGCACCCTCGCAGCGCCCACTGCTACTCTCCACACACTCACACACTCACACACTCACACACTCACACACTCACACTCACACGCCCCCTCACCTCACCCCCATCACCCTACACATAGCCTCTCACGCTCGGAAGGCCGCCGACGAACCCCAAAATCAAATCACATCGTCGCCCTATACGACATTTCTCGATTGAGCGTTCGTGTCGGCTGTGTCGGCTGGCGTGCTTTCTCTCTTTTCTCTCCTTTGTACCTGTTGGCCGATGCGCGACGCTGCGCTCCACACCGGCTCACCCGACGGCTCGGGCGTCGACTGCTCTCGGCTACCTCGACAGGCGCCTTTGCTCTGCTCGATGGCCCAGCCACTGCTGCGCCGCTTTGAGCCTGAGCCTGAGCCTGAGCCTGAGCCTGAGCCTGAGCCCGTCGGCCTGCAACTAAAGATGACGGCATGACCGACCGCCTCTCTTTGCGCCTCTCTTTGCGCCTCTCTTTGCGCCTCTCTGCACCGCTTCTGTGTTTCGTCGCATCCACATCGTTTGCGCTTCCACAGCCCCTGCACCCACTCAGCATCCCGTCATCCTCTTGCGCATCGCTCACCACCTCCCTCTCCGCTTCCAACCTCACCCTTTCACAAACAGCCATGCCGTCGCAGCCTAAGCCGGCTGACTACCACAAGGTACGTTGCCACCCTCCAGCGTCGCATCTTTGATGGCCATCCTGCACTCTCGCCGTGCATTTGCAAGTTTTGTTGACGTTTGACGTGCCACTCTACCGCGAATCACGACGATGATAACCATGCCGCCCACATCCTACAGCAATGCACAGGTCGTGCGCTCGATACGGTGCGCTACCATGCGCAGCCAGCCCAGCTCGTCCTCTTTGGCGCCTGCTTCTGCCCCTTTGTCCACCGCGTCTGGATAGCCCTTGACTTCATGCGCAGTAAGTCGTCGTCTGTCGCACGTCTCCATCAGCCACCGCCACCGCCACCGAGCCCCGCCAAACCACTCAACCCAGCCAACGCGCGCCCCCCCATCTTTGACGACTCCCAAGTCCCTTACCAGTACCGTGAGGTTGATCCGTACGCCAAGCCAGCCGACCTGCTGGAGCTTAACCCAAAGGGCCTCGTGCCCACCCTCAAGCTCGCCGATGGCAAGGGGCTTGGCGAATCCACGGTGATGTGAGCACAACGATCCGTCTGCTTCGACCATCCCAACCATTTCCCACTCGCAGCAAATTAAGCCGCGCCTCGTCTTGCCGCCGCAGCTTGGAGTACCTTGAAGAGGCCTACCACCTCTCGTCGACCGCTAAGGACCATCCGTCACTGCTGCCGCCACTCGACGACGCCTACGCGCGCGCCCTCGCTCGTCTCGCAGGCGACAAGCTCAACCGAGCGCTGGTGCCTGCCTTCTACCGCTACCTCCAAGCCCAGACGACCGAGAAGCAGATCGAGGGCTCTCGTGAATTCGTCTCGGCCATCAAGGACTTTGTCGACTCGATGCAGCAGCCTTCATCGCCGTCGGCCGGGTTCTGGAACGGCCGCTCGCTGTCGTTGCCCGACGTCATGGTAGCGCCCTGGCTCTACCGCTCCACCAACGTGCTCCGCCACTACCGCGGCTTTGAGTGGCAGATGATGCTCGACGAAAAGAGGAAGGAGAGGTTCCAGAAGTGGTGCGACGCCGTGTTTGCACACGAGGCGTTCCTCAAGACAACCTCGACCGAGGAGCTCTATCTCGACAGCTAGTAAGTCCAGGGTGTTCCAGATGCAGGCGGGCAGGAGATGCTGGCGATACGGTCAAGATTTCTGATGCTGCTCCTGCTTTGTTCGATGCATGCAGTGCGAGGTACGCAGAGAACCGCCCCAACACATCGCAGGTGGCCAACGCAATCAACTCGGGTCGTGAGTGGCACGTTCCTGGTCAGAGCAAAGACCGAGTTTGCGAGGCACAACACTGACAAACCGCAGCTGGTCTCGGCATTCGGTGCAACCATAGGCGGCCTACCCTGACAGCGGTGATTGCGAGGGGGATATCGTAGCTGCTACTGCTGTTGCCGCTATCCCCGGCGATTCCGGCTGACCCATGCACCACATTACTCCGTCGCAACCCTTTCAAGCTTACGCCACCATCTGCCTGTGCCAAACCATAACGAAAAGCACATAGCAATCTTGGCAGCACAAAACAAAGTGTTGATCACCATCATGTATCTCTTGGCTTGTACCCGTATCCAACTCCGTTGTTCGCACCAGGTGTCGTCACCGAGCTCCGCTGTTGCTGCCCTAACCTGGTGCTGGTTGGTCAAGTGTGCCACCGCCAATCCAGAGAACCAGCCACCGGACAACAGCAAGGGCAAGGACTGAGAATTAACCAACAGCCAGAAGCTCATCCCCCTCTTATCAGACAGGGAGCATTGTGACTGTGGCTTGCCCCTGGACTATTGCAACAGCAAATCTGACACCTCTATGGTATCTCTGCCTTTCTTCCCTTTTCAAGCAGCCTCAAGAGCATATCTTCCTCTTGCTAACCCTGAGGATGCACCAACACTTCAACTGTTCACCAAGGGTGGAGCAACTTGGACCCTGGAGGATGGGAGGCCTGCCGGAATGCATGGCAGCAACTGGATGTAAGGTTTAGGCCAGGGTGGGGCAGAATAAGTAGATGTTAGACTGCAAGGCAGGAGCAACCCATTCCACCCAGAACAAGTCATTCACCCCATGCTGGCTTTGTTGTTGCTAGAATAGAGTTGGACAGCACATCATGGCCAGAGGGGATGTTTTCATCCTGGCCCCAATGGCTTGGGTAGATAGCTATGCCAATTTCAGCCAGTTGTTACAGGAAAACATGGAAAAGGGTCTGGCCAGCATTAGAGAGCAACAAGTTAGACAGTGAGGATGGGAGGAGATCTGGATTCCTAAGGTTGATTGTGGATGATGATCATCAGGAGGGAGGAG
>JALNIF010002209.1:0-17564 GCA_026284005.1 Thecaphora frezii | reverse complement strand
TGCCATTGAGCGCCGGCGACTGCACAATGCTGTTGACAATGGACAGCCCGAGCCCGGTGCCTGTGCCGAGCGGGTTCTCTTGCGTAAAGGGGTGAAAGAGCTGCTCCTCGAGGAACGTCCGCGAAATGCCGCGGCCCGTGTCGATAACGCTGAGCTCGATGAGCACGTGGGTATCGGAACTCTGCACCTCGCGCAGCGATACGTGGACGTAGCCTGACACAGTGAACTTGAGCGAATTGCCGATCAGGTTCATCAGCACACGGCGGATGCCACCGGTATCGCAGTTGACCAGCCAGCCGGTGGGACGCATTGATATGTCGATCACTGTCTCAACCTTGTTGCTCTGAGCGTGCTTCGCCTTCGCCTGGAGCGTCGAGGCCGAGGTGACGACCGGCGCCGTGTTATTGTCCTTGGGCGGCGCGTAGACGCTGCCGATGCCAGACTGGGCGCTCTCGAGCTGCTTGGCCATCTGGCCGATCCAGCTGCTCTCACATACCTCCTGGATGAGCTTGACCATGTCGCACTTGGTCTTGGTGTAGACGTGCTTCTGGCCCGACCGACTGTTGCCGCTCAGCTTGGTAAAGTCGAGTACGTGGTTGACGAGCTCCAAGAGGCTCTTTCCGCATGCCTCCAGCGTCTCGAGGTACGAACCTTGTGTAGCATTGAGCTTGGTCTCGGCGAGCAGCTCGGCGGCCGCAAGGATGCCGTGAAGTGGCGTGCGGAGCTCGTGCGAGATGTTAGAGATAAAGTGGCTCTTGGCCTTGTCTGCGAGCATGATGTCCTTTTTGAGTACGGCGCTAAGCACAATCATGCCCATCGCGCGTAGGTACTGCAGCCCGATCCCTTGGATCTCTTCGAGCGCGGGCCCGTGGGCGGAAGCAGTAGAGTAGGCGCAGAGCAGCGCGAAAGGCTGTTTGTTGAGGCCAAAGATGGGAACGAGCAGCAGGCTTGTCACGCCCGACGGCAGCAGTGACCGGAAGGGCGGAGGCGCGAACGGGTAATAGCGACCCGTCTTGTTGATCCGGAGGAATTCGGCCACCTTGACGTGGTGCGCCAGCGGTACCGACTCCATCCGCTCGGCCGGCGCAGAGACCAGCTCGCTGGCGCCGAGAACGCTCATCGGCGGCACGACCCTGCCGCTCACGCTGCCATCCGATGGCGAGGCTAGTGGCGAAAAGGTCTCGAAGCCGGTGGTGCCGTCGATTCCGGTAATGCCCGTCTTTTGCTGCGCCTTTCTGCCGGGCGTCTTGTCGCCCTCGTCCTTGTCCGGCATTGCCAGCGAGGGCTGCACCGGGTTGGAGAAGTAGACCTTGCTTCCTGTAGCGCTGCTGCCAAGGTCGCCCGGCACAAAGTCGCCATCGTACGAGTCCATCAGCTCAAAATGCGAAAGGTCGAAGATGACTGCGCCCGTTATCTGCAGCGCGTTGCGCAGGCTCTCCGCCGCCTGGTGAAAAACGCGTTGCGTGCCCGTGCTTGCCTGGGGCGTTGAAGCCGAGTCGCCCTCGCTCTCCTCCGAGTCCATCTCGAGGCATTCTTTGCTGAAGAGCTCGATCGACTTTTGCATGCGATCGCGCATCCGGAGGTGGATCTTGTCGCGCAGTAGCTCCATCTCCCGCATCACAACGCGGGCAAACTCTTTGAGCGTATGGCGCTGCCGCGGCCCGAACTCGGCGCGCGGCCGATCGTCGATGAGGCAGAGGCTGCCGATGTTGTGGCCGTCCTGGGTCCTCAGAGGGCAGCCTGCGTAGAAGCGAATATTCGGGGTCCCCTGTACTAAGGGGTTGCCGGCGAAGCGCCAGTCCTTGGCCGTGTCGAGGATGACCATTGGCTCGTCATTGTCTTGCAGGATGGCGTGCGAACAAAACGAGCAGTTCCGCGAGCCTGCAGTGCTCTGCAGCGAAGCGACAGTGACCTCGCCGCCACCGCCCATCTCGGTCTGAAACGTCTGCTCGTTTTCCCCGACCAGGGTGATGAGCACCAGCTTCGAATTGAACACCAACTTGACGAGATGCGCGATCCGCTCAAAGTTGGGATCTCCGGCGATCTTGGGCGGCCCGTAGCGGTAGAGCGCGTGTAGCCGCGATTCTTCGTTGGGCGGCAGGATAAAGGGGAGGTAGCCGTGCTCCACATAGAACTTCTCGGCCCGCTTACCCGCGGCGAGGTAGGCATTGATGCGCTGGCTCGTCGTCTTGGAGCCGAGGGTGGGTCGGCTGCGCGACGCCGTGGCCACCGAGTTTTCCTTCCGCAGGTTGGGCGACGTCTCAGGGCCGTCTGTGGCCAACGACGCAATCATGTTGGGCGGGCTGCTGACGTTTCCGCGCAGATCGATCCGCGTCTCTCCCGTCGGCTTCCCCTGGAAGTAGTGCGCAACACTGATGACTGAGGCGCCGCCAGAGGTGGCGGGCCCGTATCCGTGGCTTTGGTCTTGACCTCGACCGCCGCCACCGCCACCGCCACCGCCACTGCTGCTGGCGACACCGCCGCCGACCGAGCTCAAATGAGGCACGATCGGAAGGCCGTCGGCTGCTCTCGGCGTGGACCGGGGCGAACTGCCCGGAAAGCTGGCGCTGTGTGGAACGGGTCCGTTCTTGAGGTGTTCCGCCTTGGGTCTGCGTTCCTGACCAGCCTCGGCGCGTTCGATGCTGGTCCTTCGTGCGGCCCTGCGAAGCCCAGCGACGGTACCATGCTCGGCCGATAGATCGATCGCGTAAACGCTACCCGCCGCCGCAGCCGAAGTGGTTGCTGCCTGCATCTGCCGCGCTGCCGTATCGGTAGGTAGGGAAAGGCCATCAGGGGCCGACTGCCAAGCGGCCGGAGCAGCGCTGGAGCTCGCCTGTACAGGCGTCGGACCGGGCCTGGTGGGAGTCGTGGGATCTTCGCCCTGGGACTTTGACTGCTGCGTCGGTGTTGCGGCTGCCTGCCGGGACGCTGGGCCCCGTCTGGCCACAGGTCGGGGCGCCGCAGCAACAGCGGGGCCCAGCTGCAGGTGGCTGATCTGCGCTCCGAAAGCTGGCCTTGACTGTGCCTGCATATGCGGGTGCGGCTGGGCCACGGAAGAAGAGGGGGGGGGCGAAGCGATCGTAGCGACAGCATCCAAGGATGGGGGATGCTCCGACTGTCCGGCTCCTGCGGATTTCACGCTCTCTTTTCGGAGCTTGGGCGTGTCCCAGACCGAAGGGTCCGGTCGCATCGCCGCACGGGGAGGTGAGGGGTTATCCAGCTTGCCCGTGAGCACCTGTCCTTGCGGAGCCGTCTGGGCTCGTACGGGAGCGTGCTCAGTGGGAGCGTCGGGGCTCGGCTGCTGGTTGGCCCCCGGAAGCTGCATGATTGCCGAGGTGCTGCTCGACGGATCGTGCATGGCGGCGTAGAGCTGAGATTGCTGCTGCTGCGCTAAGTCGGCCGTCGAGATGCTGCCCAACGAAGGTATCGCAAGGCGCTCTGGCAGGCTTTCGACCGACCTCTCTGACGGTTCGGGTGATGATTTCGACGTCGCCTGTTCGCCGTCGTCGGACCACTGGTTCTTGCTGGTGAAGCTGTGCGGCTCTAGTGAGGGCAAGAGGCCCGTGGAGACCGCCTCGACGTTCTCGGAGCTCAGCGGCATGATATACTCGAGCGAGGGTCGGTGGGGCTTGGCCAGGCGATCCGGCCCCAACGCGGCCACGTCCTGCATATGGACAATTTTGACCGAGGCGCCGACGTGAATTGTCGATTGGCTGGGCGGTTTGGGCGTCGCGCCCGGATTCCACCGGCCGCGAGAGTAGGCAAAGACAAAGTTGGCCCAGTCGTAGGGCCCCGTCGGCTGCGTCGCCGCATCGGCATTACGCAACAAGGGAACCGCATCGGCCGAGCTGGCCAGCGTCGAGGCCGTCTTGGAGTCGGTGCTGATAGACCTCGTCTCCTCTGTGGAGGCGGACGATTGGCTCAACGCTGGGAGGTAAGAGACTCTGGCGGGAGGGGTCAAACCCGGCAGCCGCGCTCTTTCCCAGGCCGCACTGGAGGCGGCCCTCTCCCTCACCCCGTCGTCGCCGTCGTCGTCGGTGGGGCCGATGAGGTAGTCTGCTTCGAAGCCGAGAACGTCGCTGGCCTCTGGGGAGGCCGCGCGGGTTCCGTCCTCACGCCCGAGGCTGGAAGAGCTCGGCGAATGGTCCGTGCTGGACTTGGGAGCCTTGGCATAGCTCCTCGAGCTCTTGCCGCCGCCCATCACCCTCCAAGCCCCCCGACGCGCTGCGCTGGATCCCGAGACCGAGGAGCGTGGTGACGAGAGACCGCTCTTGAGCTGGACGCGGTGATGCAGCGCGTCGTTGGAGCTGACGCTGCTGCTGTCGTCGACATCAAGCGTGTTGGTGCGGGTCGGAAGGGGCGAAGGGTGGGCCGAGCTGCCGGCGCTGTTGGCGCTGTGGACGCTCGAGAGTTGGGCATGATCGCCGGCAGAACCACGGCGACCCTCGACCGAGGTGGAGGAGGAGGAGGGCCTGGGATGGCTAGCGGGTGTGACATCGGCGTACATCCCTGGAGACTCCATTCGGCTTGCCAGCAGAGCGGCAGCGACCGAGTCCGCACCGATGGAAGGGTGCAGATCTGCGGCAGCCTTGGGACTCTAGGAAAAGTATACGGCGAGACGAAGCGCTCCGAGGCGGGTGGACCGACTGATTCCGATCAAAGGACGGCAAGGGTGACGCAAACGGTGAGCAGCGAACGGTGAGCGAGCGATGGTCGGAAGCGCGAGCGGCCCGGAACGGGCTACAAAAAGTGGCGACGAGAATGCGAGTGTCAGGAGGTGCGGTCAGATTGCGGAAGTGTCACTCCGTCATGCCCTGTGCCGCCGCAGTGACAGCGCAGTGGCGGGGGGTTGGCGATATCGGGCGTTCCTGCGATGCCAGAATGATCAGCCCAGTGGCCGTATCTATCTCGATCGGGGAGAACGGCGCAGTGTGTGGCGGCGCAGCGCGTGGAAAGGGGCCCGAGACGCACCTTGGCGACGCGCGAGGCGGGGCGACGAGGCGGCAGGCCCGTCGCAGCGACTGGCCAGGGAGCGCAGGCAGGTACGCCCGCACGCTGTCGGCGTAGCCAAACTGGTGGCCGTGGCCTGCGTCGCGATCGAGCCAGCTCCGTCGGCAGAGGCTGCCGGTGCGTGAACGGCGGCAGGGCCGATCGCCTGCTCGTTTGGCTGTGAAGGACGAGGCAGAGGGCCGCCCAGAGGCTGACGGTACGGTAGCAGCTGCGTTGGTGGTGACGGGCAAAGAGCAGCAGCGGAAGGGGGAAGAGGAGGATAGAGCAGTGGCAGAGGACCGCGGGATGCTGGGCGCGCTGGCCGGCTGGCTGGCTTCGGTAGGGAGGGATGGGAAAGGGTGAGGCTGGACCGATGGACGATGGTGGACAAGGATGGGTGCGGTGGGTGCAGGGGCAGCGTTCCGTTCGGTGTCGGCTGGTAGAGTCGAGTAGAGGTATCGAGGTTGTGTTCGAGTGTAGAGAGTGTAGCGTGCGAGGCGGATCGTGTCGTTAGTCGATGCTACAGAGCTCCGAGCTAGCCAAGCCCTAACCTTGACGTTGGGTTGGTTTCGACGAGAGAGCAAACAGCAAACAGGGCGGCGGCCGACGCTAACCACAGCTTACGGCTTGGTGCGTGGTCTCGTAGGTAAGCAGCCGGATGAGAGGTACAGTAGCGTCAAGCCACCGCGAGGGTTTTCGACTCGAGCTAAACCACGCTCGCCAAGCCCACGAGCTAACCAGTCAACCAGCCACCTAAGCGCGCGGGCGGGCGGCAGTAACCACACAGTAAATCCTGCCTTACTCCTGCCAAACCGTCGAGGGCCAAGCGCGGGAGGGCGGCGCGCAGAGGCACGGCGGGCGGGCGGGCGGGCCTTAGCCTGCCCATCTGACGCAGACGCAGACAGACGCAGACCGACACACACGCGCGCCCATACGCACACACACAGAGACACAGCCCGACCACACACGGCCTACCTCAACCCACCTCACCCCACCCATCCACCCACACGCTGCAGCGCAGCCGAGCCGACCAGCAACGCATGTAACGTCAGAGTGCAGAGAGCGCTAAGCCCTACTCTTTCGCTTTCTTGAATAATTATTTGAATTTATTTATTTTTTGGGGGAAGGGGGTGGCCGAAGCCGCCGCGCCTCCGTCTCGAATCCACAATTCCAACCGTCGAGCTGTCGCTGACCGCCAGGGCCGGGCGCCGGCTGTTTGGTCTCGAGTACGACCGTCGAATAGATGAATGAAAATCACAATCATTTCATTATTGCCTCTATCCAGACTTCAAGTCCACTTAGGGTTGCTTGCGCAGAAACCTCCCTTCTCATCTTCCGCGGCCCGCTCTTCCCTTTTGTCCACCATGCGGGCGGCGCCTGCAGAGCAGCCTGTGCAACCAAGAAACAAGCAAGCTGTCTGGCGCGATGATCACAGCTGGTCGCGCAGCGTACCGTTGGAGCGTAAGCTGCGTGGCAAGGGGCAGAGCTGTGGATGTGCGAAGAGGGTACGTTCTTAGCCTTGACCACAAGGAACTTACATGGGCTGGTTGTCCCTTACCCAGCTACCGCACGGCCGGCCGCCCTTCGGCGCTGCCGTTGTAAGAGGACCGTCGGTCGACGCGACCCGACACGGCTCGGACCCTGCTTCCGACAGAGGGCTTTTGGACTCGTCAAGCCGCTCGGTAACGCGCCACCAATCCAAGGACGGTTCTGACTTCCTTGTGCCCGCGGCGGCCACGTCGGGAGATAAAGAGCGCAGGCGTAGCGGTTGGGTCGAGCGTATCGCTCACAAGACCAGCGACAAACGAGCAGTATTTTCGCCGCGACCCATGATCGTCGCTCCCCCTCTTTCTCCCTCCCACACATGCAAGATTTGCATCGCCTCTCTCCCACCTTGGTACTTCCGTCCAGCCCGGCGAGCTGGTGTCGCGTAACATAACGGGAAACGCAGATGCCCAGCCTTGCCGCGCTGCGTCACTCGCTCCATGGCGTAGATATGCTCCAAAGCTAACTAGACGTTGGCCCGCGATGAGGAAGGGTCACTCGCGTCTCTCCCTATATTTGTGAAATGACCACAAGTTGGAGGCAAGAAGATTCAACATCAGCCAGAGAAATCGATACTTATCGAGTAGATACAACTCTGGGCAGAGGGCGCACGTGAATTCCTATATATTTAGTTTACTACCTAGCACTCCAGCTAGCTGCTGCTCTAGTCCTGGACGCTGGCAGCATGCCAGGCCTGTCAGGGGGGTTGAGAGAGCTCAAGGAGCGTCCGACTCTAGGACTATTGCTAACACCACACTAGAGTACATTTAGTTCTTGGTATTTATTTATAAACTCGATCTGTTGGTGGCAACGTACAGAAGCCGGAGTATCTGATACTTGCCGCAGAGATCTGGCTGGGAGGGGCCCACCGAAGGCGCTGTGGAAGCCGTACGTTGCTGATGAGCGGCATCGCTTTCGACTCCGAACAGACCCAAGGGTCGCGACTCGATTCGGCCCCGGACAAGCACAATCGCCGGTAAAGCAAGCAAGCAACCTAGGCAGTCGTCCAGCTCTGATCACCAGACGGAGACCGGTGCGGCGCCTGCAACCTCCGTCGATTTCCAGCATCGGATACGCCGCGCTTCGTTGCCTCCGTTGGCGACAGCGCGGCGGCGGCGACAACGAGCAACGGGCCTGTGGTCGGAGGCCGTTTACTGTTGTGTATGCTATGTGGTCCTTGACCCGATTGGATTCGCACTGCATGTATGTATGTATGTAGATCGACTCGTTCCACTTCCGGTCCTGAGTACTACCACCATCCGGTCCACATTCCACATTTACTACTTCAAACACTTGTTGGCCGGTGTGTCCTCGAACTTTCGAACAAGGGAGTACTGGATTCTCAGGAAAGAGGGGGGTTGGAAAGAGAGGATTTATACACGAGTGAATGCGTGAGAGGGAGGTGTGTGTGTGTGCGAAGGGGGTGTTTCGAGAAGGGAGAAAAAGAAAGCTGAGGCCCCAAAACGTATGAAGCTTGGCCCGAGGTGCAGCCGAGCCGCAGTCGGCGGTGGGAGGCAGATCTGGCAGCGCTGGCCAGCCCACCTCGGCCCCAAGTCTCGTATAAACGGTCATAACTTATAACTGGATGGGCGCAGTGGAGCAGCCAGCCACGCTACCAACTATTCGGCAAGTAGGAGGCGCTATCTCGAAACTGAATATAGGTGCACACGCACGCGCACACGCCCGTCTTCTACCCCCGCAGAAGCCACCGCTCAATGAGCCTCGAATAGCCAGGCATCTCGGTGGGCCAAGGCGTAGAAGTCGGCGCTCAAGGCTGGTCGCCGCCCCTTCCGACGATTCGCCGCCAAGCGCATCGCCATGCGGAAGCACCTTGCTCGCCGTCTGGCAGAGGCTTCAGATACAGGACCTCGTCTCCGCCTGCCCCGCGTCAAACTTGGCAGCCACGTCTTCGCGGCAATACAGTGGTAGTAGTGCTTGCAGCGACTGTTCCGCACAGCCGCTACGGACGACCGATTGGCCTGAGAGCCACAACTGGCAGCACCAGGACGGCGGTCGAGCGGCGCATCGTCTAGCAGCGTGGTACTTGATGGGAGCGACACCCGGCACGCCCCTAAACGAGACAGGGTCGGACGTCTTTCGAGATGTGTTGCCAACCTACGCCTAGCTGTATACCAAGCACAGCCTAAGGCCTCTGCTGGCACGTGTCCAGGCGTCGATTCTCGACCCTCTGCCGCCGTAGAGTAGGACCTAAAAAGCGAGGACCAGCTCCGGCGCCATCGAGCCTTCTCGCTCCCTCTCGTCAAACACCGCAATCGGGAAACAGGTCCTTGTTCACGGCAATATGGTCGTCGAGATCGTGGCCCCATGCGACGTATCCAGCCAAGTGCAGCAGCAGAGCGGCGGACATCGTCGGCCTCTCCCAAGGATCAACGCTCCTCTGGCCACGCGTTTCCTGCTTCCGGCTATAGCTAAAACGGGACGCGGTGGCTGGCGGCTGCGGTCCATCGCAACAACAGCCAAGTCGTACGACTGACCAGCGAGCTAGACTTGGCGCGCTCCGGGGCGATGCCTTGGTAAAAAGGCGCGAGGGGCGATCAAGTGATCTCTAGGCAGGGGTACGATCCCGATGGCTACGCGAGACGAGGCGGAAGGGGTGTTGAACGAGGCAGCGGCGGAGCATGTCGTGCTGCGCCAGGTGATGAGGCTCAAATGGGCCGTGGATGGGGAGGCGTCGTTCGACGAGCAAAGCCACGAGGAGGTCGGTTCGCTTGCGAAGGGCCGGGGACGAGAGGAGAAAACGTCCCGCTAAGGCAAGAGGACCACTTGCATGTCGAAACAGGACGATGCGAGGAGAGGTCGGCAAGTCAACCAAGAACATGTGGATGTGTACATTAGGCCATCGACACACCAAGCGAGCTAGCGTGGTCGGGGCGGCGTGGCGTTGCCAGGCAGAGCGCCAACCGCCCGCCGCGCATGCCGTCTACCCCGCGTTTTGGTCTAGAGCCCACACAGGCCAGCAGTGGGGCGTAAATGGACGAACGCCTGCCATCGCTTTGCCACTTCCCCCTGACACGCGGTACGAAAAGGGACGAAGCGAGGCGGTGCGGGGTCAGAAGGGGCGGTCGGAGTATGTAGTGCCCTGGATGCCCTACCTTGGACCTCTTTGTTTCGGTCGAGGCAGGGGCTAGCTTGGGTCGACCCTGCCAAGGCCGCGCATCGACCATATATTGCGAAGCTGCCGACGAGCAAAACGGGGGCAGATGCAGCAGGAGAAGGATTCGGTGGCTGGTGGTTTGTCGAGTTGGCACTTGACCAAGACTCACCAGGAATCGATGGATTCGTACCAAGGCGAGGTAGGATTGTTAATTGGATTCTTATTCGAATGAATGAATAACATGGGTAGATTCGAACACAATGTGGATGCTGAAAGGACGTAGCAGCAATAAATTGAATATGAATATTCGCGATAGAGCCTTTGTAGGAGCAATTAAGAAAGGTATATACGCGAGTAGGTAGTACGTTATGTATACCGGGCGCAAGAGACGCCTTGATCTTTCAAAGTCGACTGGATGGCTGCCATGAGCTTGGGCCGCTGGTGGGAGGAGGAAGAGGAGGACCTAGACCCTGGCCGCTTACCGGCTTCTTCAGGGGCCAGACGCAGCTTGCGCACGACTGGTGGGATGCCGTGTGCTGCTGATTACAAGCAGGAATCAACTAACTACATAGCTCAATTTAATGTTGTGAATGTTTTGCTTGTTAATTATGCAGCACGCTCGAAACAGCCAAGCACATCGAGGCGCATGGACCAGACCAATCTGAATCAATCCAGTCACTACTGCGTGTGCCATGTGTGGTTGGCTTGCGTTTGGTTTGCGTTGGCTCGGTTGGCCGTCGTGTTTGCTTTGCCTTGGTTAATCTGTTGCTCGGTTCCCTTTTCTCGCTCCTATTCTCCCTCTCCTCCCAATTCTCGCTCCCCTTCCTATTCTCCCTCTGCTCCTATTCTCCCTCCCCTCCCTATTCTCCCTCCCGTCCCTATTCTCCCTCCCGTCCCTTCTCTCTGGGACAGCCAGATCTTTACAGACGTTGCCCCTTCGCAGCGCCTGCTTCGGCTTCATGCAGCCCCGCGTTGCCCGACCCCACTTGGCGCAGCATCTCCTCCCGCTCTCCTACATAAACCCATCACTCCCCGCCATTTCCACCCTTGTCAGCTCCCGTCTCCATCAACAACCCTTTTCCTCCCCCCATCTTCATCCCTTGGACCACCAGCCTTGCGCGGTCCTGGCCCGACTGCCTCGTCCCCAGGCACCGCCACCTAAGCCTCTCTTCCCTTCAAGCAATCTCTCACGAGTTTACGACCGACACCAATTGACGAAGCGCCACCAACCTCACTTGCGACGCCGCCTTGAGCGCTAAGCTAAACCTATCGCCTTTTACCCGATCGCTACCTGACATCGTAACCATCCTCGGGTTACCCCCCCCCCCCTTTTCTCTCTCGCCCCGTTTGGCGAGCCTGTCTGCGACTTCATCCCACCTCGGCCACCGCACCCAGCCCTTCTCGAACTGCCCATCATGCCCAACGTGCGATTCTTGACGGTTCGAGCCGCTAATAGCGACTCGATCATCAGCGGATCCGATCCGACCGAGTTCAGCTCGAGCAACCCGCTGCGCCTCTTTATCATCCAGGCCGCCATCATCATCATCTTTACACGCGCCATCGGCTTCGTCTTCCAGAAGATCAAGCAGCCCCGCGTTATTGCTGAGGTCGTCGGCGGCATCCTCCTCGGCCCCACCGCCATCGGCCGCATCCCCGGCTTCACCAAGCACATCTTCCCCGCGCCCTCTCTCCCGTACCTCAATCTCGTCTCCACCATCGGCCTTGTTCTCTTTCTCTTCATCGTCGGCCTCGAGGTCGACGTTCGCGTCATCCGTCGCTGCGCCAAGGAGTCCACCGCCATCAGCGTCCTCGGCCTGATCCTTCCCTTTGGCCTCGGCGCCGCTGTCTCGGTCGGCATCTACAACGAATTCATCAACAAGGACAGCGTCTCGTTCGGCCACTTTATCCTCTTCACCGGCGTCGCCATGGCCATCACCGCCTTCCCCGTGCTTGCGCGCATCCTGACCGAGACCAAGCTCCTCTACACCAAGGTCGGCGTCATTGTGTTGGCCGCCGGCGTCGGAAACGATGTCGTCGGCTGGATCTTGCTTGCCCTCACCGTGGCCCTCGTCAACGCCGCTACCGGCCTCACGGCGCTTTACGTGCTGCTCTGCACCGTCGGATGGGCGTTGTGCCTCTACTTCCTCGTCAAGCCCGCCTTCACCTGGCTCGCTCGCAGGACCGGCAGCTTCGAAAACGGGCCCAACCAGTTCATGATCATGATCACCCTGCTGCTGGTGCTCATCAGCGCTTGGATCACGGACATCATCGGCGTCCACCCCATCTTTGGCTCGTTCCTCGTCGGCCTGATGGTGCCTCACGATGGTGGCTTTGCCATCGCGCTGACCGAAAAAATGGAGGACCTCGTGGCGGTCGTCTTCCTACCCATCTACTTTGCCCTCTCCGGCCTCAAGACCAACCTTGGCGACCTCAACTCGGGCAAGGCGTGGGGCTACACGGTGGCCATCATCGTGATTGCCTATTTCTCCAAGTTTATCGGCTGCGCCGGCGCGGCCCGCGCCTTTGGCTTCAACCTGCGCGAGTCGGCCGCCATCGGCACGCTGATGTCGTGCAAGGGACTCGTCGAGCTCATCGTGCTCAACATCGGCCTGTCGGCTGGCATTCTTGACACACGCGTCTTTTCCATGTTTGTCCTCATGGCCGTCATCTCGACGATCATCACCACGCCGCTGACGCTTTTCATCTACCCTGAGCAGTATCGCACCTCGCTCGACGACGACAGCAGCATCCACTCGCGCCACGGCAAACCGCAGCTCGGCGGGCACACCGACGCAGCGGATCGCGAGGAGGCGTCCGGTTCCGACGGAGCTGCGGCGGCCAAGAAGCTGCTCGTCATCCTCAGCAGCTTTGAGCACCTTCCTGGCCTCATGACACTGGTTCAGCTGATGCAGCCTTCGCTGGCTGCCGCCGAGGTCGCTACGCTGCCCGAAGCTGACGGATTGCGGCGCCGCCATACCAAGACGGGCAGCAGCGAAAAGAGTGCCGATGGCGACGCCAACGGCAGCGATGAGTCGGTCAAGGAGGGCGACGATGCGATCCAGGCTACACCGGTGCTCTCGTCCGACGCCCCCTACGCGTCGTACGCCTCGAGGCCGCAGGCGGCGATCAGCATCAATGCGCTGCGGCTGGTGGAGCTCACAGACCGGACGTCGGCGGTGATGAAGGTATCCGAGTCGGAGGATACGATGCGCGCCGACCCCATCATCAACGTCTTCCGCACCTTTGGCCGCCTCAACGGCCTCCCGGTGTCGTCATCGATGGCGGTGATCCCACCGGACGAGTTTGCTCCGACGGTCGCCAACCGCTGCCGCAACACCGGCTCCAACTTCATCGTGCTGCCCATGACGCTCAGCCAGACAGGCCCGGACGCGCAGCAGCCGCAGGGCGCCACGTCGCTGCCCAATCCGTTCGATGGCCTGTTTGGCCACGGCGACATAATGCAGCGCAACTCGCCGCACCACTTCAACTTTGTGCGCCGCCTCATCCAGACGGCCGAGACCGACGTAGGGCTGCTCATAGACCGCGCCGGCGCTGGACCGTTGGCACGCGTGGCGCGGCCCAAGCACATCCTGCTGGGCTTCATGGGAGGACCCGACGACCGGGCAGCGCTCGAGCTAATCACGCGGCTATGCGCCTCAAACAAGTCGCTGACGGCCACTGTGGTGCGCTTCCAGCGTATCTCGGCCGAGGACGCGGGCGAGTCGGTGCTGCCGGCCATGCCGCCCACAGTGCATCACGAGCAGGCGCTACGAATCAGCGGCGGCGCCAATGCCGATACCGTCTACCCGGCGCACCAGCACCAGTCGCCGCTCGAGGCGACGCTCGAAGACGACCTGGTCGTCAACAAGGTCGAGTCGGAGATTGAGACGGGACGGTTCGACGACCGGATCCGTGTGCAGGCGGTCAGCACCGCGAGGCCTTTGCGCGACCTGATCAAGGCGGTCGAGGCGGAGCAGCCGGCGATTGTGATGGTGGGCAGGGGCCGGAGGCAGCCTACAATGACGCACCGCGACGAACTCAAGTGGCTCCTCGCTCACGGAACTGCTGCAGCGGCACCAGAGGGCGAGGTGGCGGAACCGACAAGGGATCGGGAGAAGGAGCGCGCCATCGACTCGGAGACTTCCAAGGTCATTGGCGAACCGGCCCTGGCGCTCACCCTGGCGAGCTCGCCGGCGAGCACGCTCGTGATTGCCGCTGGTTTCAACGCGGCCTCTCTGCGCTAGGCTCAAGCGTGGCGGCGTGGTTGCAGGCCGTAAATTTTGGGCAATCGGCTCTACACTACTGCTGTCGTTTGGCCATCCGTTTTTTTTTCTTTTTTCTGCTCTTATCCTGTCACCCCCTTTTTCTACACCCTTGTGTTGTCGACTCTGATGACTTTATACCACACGGATTGACCCCCCATGTCTTCGACGAAAGTGTAACGGCCATACGTATCTCCCCGTTTGGAGTAGTAGTTTTTCTTTTCTTTTTTTGTTCTACTTGTACGCTGTTGCAACGTCATCAGGATCCTGCGGCTTTTCGGGACGGGAGAGTATCACCAATGTAGTAACCTATGTTTAGCAGTCACCTGTGTCTGATTGTCTGGTGGTGCGAGTGGTGATTAGGCTTGACGGTATGGCGGTGTGTGGTGTCGTGCGCGTAGCGCCCGTGCGGTACGAGAGTGGAGCGATGAAGAGGGCATCTAGAGCTTGGCGCTGGCGGATGACGGCGAGGGTCCGTCTAGGAAACGATCGATGGCGTCGGTCCACACGTCGATGCCAAAGTAATCGTACCAAAAGTGGGCAAACTCGCTGCCCTGCTCCGGTACGAAGCGGCGAGCATGTTTGATGCCCTTGACGATGTAGTCGCTCTCCGAGTAGCTGACTACACGATCGCGGTGGCCGTGGATGACGAGGACGGGCAACGTCTCGGGGATGCGGTGGAGGTCGGGCCGCGTATCGCAGCCCTGGATGGCGAAAAACTGGTACGTGATGATCTCGGCGGGCTGCCGCGTCGAGAGAGATACGTGGATGCGGTGCTCAAGCTGCCGGTGCAGCGCGCTGCCCGGTTGGAGCACCTCGGGGTGGTACTGCAGCTTCATCATCTCGGTCGTGATAAAGAGATTGCGCTCTTCGTTGTTCTTGATCTTGGCCGCCCTGTCGCCGCAAGGGTCGCGACGGGATTTGCAGAGCCAGGCGAAATAAGGCGAGGCTAAGGGGTCAGAGTCTGGCCTGGAAGGTGCGTCAGTCGGGCGGGAGGGTGCGACTCACTCTGTTTGGATGGTCTGGAGGTCGGCGTCGCCGTGCGGGAGCTTGGTCATGGTGGCGGCGAGGATGGCTCTGCGGATTTCTACGCCGCGCACCTCGACGCCGCCTTGGGGCGTTTTTTTGCCCTCGGGGATCGAGATGATGGCCTGGGTGATTTGGCCGCCCATGCTGAAGCCGAGCAGGTCGATGCGGGACCAGCCGAGGCTGGCGACGAGTGCGATGAGGTCGAGGCCCATGCTGTGGATGGTGAGTTCATGGTCCCAATCATCAGGCACGGTGGAGGCACCGATGCCGCGGTGGTCAAAGATGAGGACGGGGCGGCGGCGGGATAGGGATTCGACGAGCGGCGACCAGTGCTCCATGACGGCAGAGAGGCCGTTGATGAGCACGAGGGGCACGGCGGCGGACGACGACGACGTCGAGCCGTGGATGCGGTAGCCCAGCGTGGCGCCGTCCGAGGTGGTAAAGAAGTGCGTCTCGACCATGGTCGATGAGGTTATGATGGGTGGTGGGTGTTGGGAGAGGGCCGAGAAGGGACAAGGGGGACGAGAGGGAAACAGAGAGAGGACGACAAGGGGGACGACGAGGGCAACGAGGGCAACGAGGGCAACGAGGGCAACGAGGGCAACGAGGGAGCGAGGAAAGCGGTTGGCCAAGCAAACGTAGGCGGCGGGACCTTACCGGGCCGCAGTTGTTCCGATGATCCGGCGAGCTTTCAAAAGTTCACGCCGTGGGTTGAATGGGCACGCCGTGGGTTGAATGGGCACGCCGTGGGTTGCGCGAGCTCTGTCCACTCTTGGCCCCGCCGCGGCACTCGGAGTGAATCACATGTCGGCCTAGTGAGGTGTAACCATGAGGCGCGTGATTGCGCATCGTTTCATCCTCCAACGCAGCCTGCTTAGTTACCGAAATGTGGAGTGCGGCGCGTCGACAAAAAGAAAATTGCCCAATAATTGCAAGCAAAAAGGGCTTGCAAGAGCAGTTGCGCCACACGTGCAAACTCGGAATCACATACAAATGTGAACAAGAATAAGAATCAACAGGCCTCACCTGTTCTCTGGCACTGGCGACTCGTCTTGCGCCAACTGACCAGTCACTCCCTGCTATCATCACCCTCCCTCGTCCCTTGCCTGCTCGGGTCGACCCACGCGCCTCACTCTTGGTCTTCACGCAGTCGTCACACCGTCACCTCTTCCACTTCGGCATCCTCCGACTACGCTCCGTCGCCGGCTCTCTATCCGCCATTTGATTCACACGCTCCTTGTGCCTTTTGTGCTTGACCAGCCGAGAGGCGCCAGCTTCAGCTCCCGTCGTCGTTGCCACCGCCGCCGCCACCGCTAGCGCATCCGCACGCACGCTTGAAGCTTACCTATCCCCCCCCTCCCTTCCCCCCTGCTTCCTTGCCTCCATCAATACACTCGCGCCGCTCCACAGCGTTCGCTCCCTTGGCACACGTCGCCCGGCATGGACTCCTCCGAGTAAGTGTCGCCCCATACCGCCCCTCTTCATCGTGCAAACTCGGCTTGCGGCAGAGTGGACAGACAAAGCTCATGCTTCCGCCTTTGCCATCTTCTCATCGTGTCTCATTGGTCACCTTGGTGCCTTTCGCTTGGCAGGCTGCAACTTTATCAACGTGAGTCGTCGCCTCCATCTATCAACCCGTGATCCCCCCCTTTGGTTCTTTGTTTGCTCAATACAGCCTCCTCATCCTATCATCGCGCTGCAAAACCGCAACCTCCCCTTCATCCCATCTCCTCGACAACAGACCAACTTGAGCAGGTAGAGTCAGCTCTGGCGGCCGATCCGTCCAACGCCGAACTGCAGAACTTGAGAGATGAACTCGCCAACCTCATCAATCTGACCAAATCCCTCCAAGGCGGCACAACAGGTGCCTCGCACGACGCCACCGTAGCTTCTAAACCCGCGGCCGCCACTCCTGCGGCATCCTCGTCCTCGTCTTCAAGTGCGAGGCACGCCGAGAGCCGAGCGAGCCAGTGCGCAGGCACACAGCATCGCTTCGCCACCGGCGACGACTGCTCGGCCAGATACGCAGTGAGTTGCCCTGAAAGGCCCACTCTGCTGCACTCCTTGGACTGCGTCTTGAGACAGGATAGCAACGCTGACGACTGCTCTCCGCTTGCATTGCCATCGCTCCTTCCTCGACGCTGCCCCTGCAGGGCGATGGCCGCTGGTATCCCGCGCGCATCGTCTCGGTCGCCGGCTCTTCCGACAATCCTGTCTACTCGGTCATCTTCAAGGGATACAACAACACCGAGAACCTGACCGCCTCCGACCTCCGCCCGTCGAAGCCTCGCGCCGTCTCCCCACCTCAGTCGGCATCGCCCGCACCCGAAGCCTCGGCCTCAGCCTCGACGTCTACGTCGACAAGCAACAAGAAACTGACGCCCGAAGAGGAGGCGGAACGGGAGCGCAGGCGCCGCCGCAACGAGCGCAAGACCGAGAAGCTGGCGGCCAAGCAGGCGATGCAGGTGGACAAGGCGGCAGCATGGCAAAAATTTGCCAAGAAGGGCGTCAAGAAGGGCGTCATCCCCGGTCAGAAGAGCATCTTTAAAACGCCCGAAGACCCCTATGCCAAAGGTGAGGCCGCATCTTCTTGCCCTGATCAGCACGGAAGATCGCGGCGACCA
>JALNIF010002178.1:0-15239 GCA_026284005.1 Thecaphora frezii | reverse complement strand
GGGTTCGAATCCCACTCTTGTCATAGTATTTTTTGTGTGAAGGCGTCATCGTGGATCTTGCGATCCCTTTGTCCTTTAGACCGCGAATATGTTTCCTGGAATTTCCCTCGTGGGGTTTTTCTTACTTCACATGAAACCCTTGGAGTGGACGAGGAACTAGTCCTGAAGTACGTTGACATCGACTTGTGATAACAGGTATGCTAGGCCGCTCGATATAATAGTTTCCCGGCTGGGGATTCGAACCCCGATCTGAACAAAGCCCAGCGAGTGAGGCACGAAGAGTGAGAGCGTCGCTTATTCATCGTTCTACTAATCAGAACTTGTGCCTGGATTTAAAAATCATATATATATTTGAAACTATCTGTGACTGTATGCTCCTTTCGTATTGAAAGCGCAAAAGATGCCTACGCCTCATACCATCTTGAACAGCCGCAACGGCAAAACACAGCTTGCGCCTCACCAGACGACGCTTCCCAGCGCCTTATGAGTCCTTTCCTGAAGTTGCACCGCGATACGGATCCCCCATGAATCCCAAAGAGCCGCAACGTCCACGATCCATTCAAGCCGACAAAGTCTCTTAAAGTCTCTTGCCGTGCTTGTGCCGGATGGAGCGAAATCGGCGCACTCCTTGCTTTCGCGGAATCGTCGGGTTTGTCGGCGCGGTAGGGGGTGTTGCGCTCCTGGTAAGTTGGGGCACGGCAGTCGGTATTACGAGCTGGTGCGAGGATACGTTGACCTCACCTCGGAGCGCCACAGAGTAAGGTTTGCGCCCTGTTGACGTGGTTGGCACTCGCTGCGTCGGGCCCTCGCAATCTCACGCATCTCCACGGCAGGACTCGACCACTCGAGCGGGTTGTGACTCGCCATGCATCCATTCGCCTTGCCAACGGACACCCTCTGCCACCCAAAAAAGGATCCACGTTCGTCGTTGCATACGTTTGCGGCCACCGCCTTCCTCTGTGATGGCGGGCATTTGGGGGTCGCTTGACTTGATTCGCACGCGCTTGTTGGACGAGGACAAGCTTTGCGCTGCGGACGTGGTGCGGCGCTCGACGGGCTTGAGGCGAGCTTGGTTGATGCCGCCTACCGACCACTAGCGCCAGTTGCTGCATGGTCGTTTTGCGAGGGTTGTGCTTTGCCGATGTCTGCGAAACGGCTGCGCAGGCTAAGGCAGGCTGACCCCACTCACACCATTGAGCTGAGGGCTTAGGGGAGATGGAGGAAAGAGGGTTGCGTGGGGGCGAGGTCAAGCCTTGGCCGGTTGAGATAGGGAGCTGGCCTAGGTGGTAGGGTAGGAGCATGTGCACGATGCTTTTCTAGGTGCCTGGTTTCAAGGACCGACTTTCTTTGCAAATGTGGAGCCGGCGCTGCAGGAGCGCGTAGCCGAGCTCGTCAAGACCTCGCTGGTACATGGTTCTTATTGTTGCTTGCGTGTGCCTGGACGGAGCAGCGAACTACGACGGTCGCCACACCAGCCGCTCCCTACACATCCAACATTCTTTTGCCCCGCCTCGCTCTCGTGGCAGGGCGCGCAACATGGCCATCATCCATGTACGCCAGTCGCACTACCCCACGCACTACCCCACGCACGTCGCCGTTTCTCGAGAGGGTGCTAGGTGGGGTGAAGGTTGATATTGTGACTCATGGTTGCCGACCTCTGGGCTCGAGCTTGTTTCGCCGAGGCATGGCATGACGCTGCCTTTTTGAACAAAGGCATTACGAAGCACACCGTTTGGCGCACGCTGCTCGGTCAGATGATGACGGCGGGTGCTTTGGGTGACTGCGATTACGAGGTCGGCTAGCTTCTTGCCCACAGCCCCCACGTTGACAGCATCCCCCACGGCTGGCAGTTGTAGGATTAAGATTCTTATTCTATACGTTTGTCGCACGCTCACGGCGTCACCAACGTCAGAGACGATGCCGACGGACCGCACAAAGGGCGCCGGTGGGATGCTTTTCGGCCGCCGCGTCGTCAACGTGGGACCCATGTTGGCGTGCTGTATAGCTGCGTAGCCGCCTGGTGCTAAGCGTCCAGGGATCAGGTGGATGGCAGTCGGCTCCTTTCCGCAGCGAGCGGATCGGAGGGAGGGCTTCCGAGCCATTCTCATCCGTATTGCCTGGGCTCCCTTTAGCGATCTTTGCAGGTGGCAGCGCAACAAGATCGCGGGGTTTCGGTGCATGTGTTGGTCGGTCGGCGGCAAAGCAGAACCAGATGATAGGGAGAGGGGTGAAATGGGGTGGGGTGTAGCAACGAGCGTGCCGGCCATGTTGGGCGGCGGTCAAGCAGAGGCGGGGTGAAAGGATGAGGGGAGCTGCGCCCGGATCCGGCCAGGCCGGGTTCTGGTTTGGCGAGCCGTTGGACGCCGCCGCTGTGCGATCGCATGCAGATTGATTTGCTATTGGCGCGCCGTAAGTAATGTGCGCTTGGTTAGTGGGCTGATCTGTGGCTTGTTGGCCGACGAGAATTCTCGATACAATTCATCAGCAGTTGGGCGCGCAGCAGAGGCGCCGCCGATGTGTCAAAGCCCTGCAAGATCCTTTTTTTATTTTTTATTTTATTTAATTTTTTTCCCCGATGGGTGGGTTTATTTTATTTTTTTGAGTTCGAATGTAAAATGCTAGTGAAGCAGGGTATTCTGTGCGTGTGGGCCGATGATTTGCATTCGAGTGGCAGGAAAGAGTTAAGTGGAGCACCAACAGCCACTGCGCCCAACAAACCGAGTGGGGGCGAGTCGGGGCAATGTGAAGTAAGAATCTGAATGCATCTTGTTGCAAGGCAGAGGCCAAGCGCGGCTGCGATGCGCAAGCCTTGGGGGCTCAAAACGAGCGACGGCGTCGACGCTGCTTGGGGCTGTGTGTGCTTCGCCTTAGCGCGCGGCTCCTCGCCAACCTTGTTTCCTCACCGAGGGATTCTATGCGCCCATGGTGCCTAGAGCGCGGGAGACAAGGTGCCAATACATGGCGTCGGGTGTTGGCCTAGC
The DNA here is from genome assembly GCA_026284005.1 of Thecaphora frezii. NCBI lineage: Eukaryota > Fungi > Basidiomycota > Ustilaginomycetes > Urocystidales > Glomosporiaceae > Thecaphora > Thecaphora frezii. Next base: position 12,258 of record JALNIF010002178.1, on the reverse strand, counting down.
CTCCTCTACGCCTAGCAGGCCAAGCCCTGCCAAAGCCACTCGCATAACGCGCTCTGTTGTGCTTTGCTCTGCTCTGCTCTGCTCTGCTTTGCTTTGCTTTGCTTTGCTTTGCTTTGCATAGGCTAATTCCAATGCCGCCCCCTTTGATGCAGCGGGATGCATGTTTGGCAGACACGGCCATGTCACTCCTCGCCGACGTCGATGTCGTTTGCACCGTTTCCCAGAAGCGCGCTCAGAGTGGCGTCGTAACGCGAGTCGTGTTGCTATGCCCTGCTTTGCTCCATCCCCCCACGTTACGCCACCCTCTCTGCGGGTTTCGAGTTGAGGCTGACAACTTCCCACATCCAAAATGCAATAACGAATCGCCGCTCCTCCATCTTGCCCAGCTCGCCGCTTGCTTCCAACCCACTCTGCTGCGCCATCCGCCCCACTCTCCCAGTCGCTTCGCTCGCTCCTCTACCTCCTCCTTACTCCTTCCCGCCTCTTGGGTTTTGCCGGTTCGCCCTCTGGTGCGAGCAACCAGGCTCGCCACACCTCCCTCCTTTTCCCGCCATTCTTTGTCTCCGCAACAATGGCCCGCTTTTCCTCGTCGCGGAACCATTTAAAGCACCCTGCAGCCGTTGGCTCCGTCCATCGCCTCGACCAATCCGACCCCATCCATCTCTTCTCTACTCTCCTGCCCGGCACCTCTTGTCGACACCTCGCGGTTCCCATCCATCTGCCTCCAATACCTCCCCTCCCTCCTCGTCGCCATGCACTTTGCCAGCAGCTCCACGCTCCTTGCGACACTCTCCGTCCTTCTCTCGCTCCAGGCCGAGGCCAAGAAAGACGGCTTGGTCAAGAAGGCCAGGTCGGCTGCGGCTGCAGCCTCTGGCCTCTACGCCCCCGTCTGCCGTACCACCGGGGCCAAGACATTCGACGTCATCGACTACGGGGTCAACCTGTCGGGTACCAAGTCGTGGCTGTCCTTTGGCGACTCGTGGACTGCCTGCGGCGGTTCCAACGGCCGTCCTTGCCCTCCTGCTACGCTGCCCAACGGTCTCAAGACGAGCGGCACCTCGGCCGACTTTATGTACGGCAACCGTGCCTCCAACGGTCCTACGTGGGTCGAGGACGTGGCTGCCAAGCTCGGCGCCGACCTCCACAACTTTGCACAGGGCGGCGCCGTCGTCAACTACGACCTTACCTCGGGTAGTTCGGCGAACAATGACCTGAGGCGCCAGTGGCAGAAGTGGGAGGCGTCCAACACTAAGTTTGACCCTAAGACGACGGTGTGCAGCTTCTTTTTTGGCATCAATGATGCGGGGAGGGTGGCCAACGTTGCCAGTGACTCGGCTCAGCGAGAAAAGCTCCTGGCCGCGGCGGGAGATGAGGAGCTCTCGTACTGGCCCAAGCTCAAGGGTACCGTGTGCAACCAGTTGGTACGTCAAACCCCCCGCTGAAGAGGGAGAGTGCGGACCAGTAAAAGACGAAACTAACGCGCCCACCGTCGTGACTTTTGCGGTCTTGTATTTGTGGCGGCTGCGGGGGGGATACAGATCATCCTCGACACCAAGGCGACAGCCATGACCGACGCGCTCAAGGCGGGTATCGACAAGTACGGCGCCACCGGCGACAAGGTAGCCTACATTAGCGTGCGCCAGCTCTTTATCGAGATGGACGCCAACTACCAGCAGTATGGGTTCTCCACCAACCAGCCGTGCGTGACCGTCACGGGCTCCACGTACAACCTCGAATGCTCCACCGAACAGGTTTCGACCGCCGAGTACTGGATTGGACGTATGTATCCTTTCCACACCACCCATTGCATGCAGTTCTCCGTTGAGAAGACGAGAGCCAACCAGCTGATTTGATTTTTCTTTTCCTCTTTATTTATTTATTTATTATTATTAATATTTTGCTTGCTTGGGGAATTTGGCAGACCATCCGACGGGCAAGTCGCACGGCTACATTGCCGACTTTGTCGAAAAGAGCCTCACCACCTGCAACGCTCCCAACAAGGCTGCCTAAGCCACCAACCCTACCGCCTTAACGTCGTGTCCCCTGGCATCGGTTCGAAAGGTGCGGGCATGCGTTTTTTCTTGAAGCAAGACTGCTGGTTGGGCCTTGCCGAGCTTCGTCTTCCCTTCATGTCCCTGTTGTCATTTGCTCCCATGTTTCGTTGGACTTGATCGCTGGAATTGGAAAAGCTAAACCGGAATGATGGTCGCGGTTCTTGATAATGGTTTGAGCGTGGTGGGGCAGGGACGGGAGATACGCCGAAGGTTTCTTTTGTCGTCGGTCGGACGCAAGGCTCCGGAAACGAGGTTTTTCGGCTCAGGCTGATCACACGCCTAATGGGGAGCATATCAAATTGACCTAACTACATGACTGTGTGCGGCAGAGGGAGGGATGGTGGGCACAGAAGCACCGAGCAGCTGCTAGGAGCGGCGGCAGCAGGGAGAAGGCAGTGGTGGTGTGAAGGCAGGGAAATGAGGTGGCGGAGCAAAGTGGGTGAGGGATGACGGGTGATGCGGCCAGCCCGGACGCCCACGCCCGCTCCGCCACGCGGCTCAAAAACAATGCAGGGTGCGCGGGCGGGAGAGTTGCGAACGCGGCCAAAGTGCGGCCACAGGGTTGGCGTACGCTCCTGCCCCACCCGGTGCTGCGTCGACAAGCGTACGCACCAAGTCTTTTCGGTACAGCTGGCGATTTTTCGACGCACGGGTGTCTCTACAGCGCATACTGAACGGGGCGGGGGTGAGGCGTGTCTGCGCACGGTCCAGAGATTACCCACGCTCGATGCCTACCTAGATCACGGTCTGCTTGGCTGAGAAAATGGCCCGCAACGCGTCTCGCCGGACGGGATCGCGCAGGTTTAGGGTTGTGGCCTGGTCAGTGTCGACGGAATTTGCAGGATGAGGGTGAGGGCATCAGGGTGACTACTTCCTGGTAGGAACGATCCGTACGTCCCCGTGCAATGCGGTTGGGTGGGGCCGATGGGTAGTCTTCTATCCCAACGAAACAAAAAGGGCAAAACGGTCCCCACCGTCAAGCGTTAGATCATGGTAGATCAGACTGCCACTCCCAGCCCGTGGCACGGATGCGACGCCGTACCAACCAACGATGCCTCACCTTACTGGTTATGCGTGCGGATAAGCTCGACAAGGGACTCTCACTCGCCTCCGAATGGCTAAGCCGACGGGCGTCACTTTTGTGAGTACCCCCTTTTTCACCTCGACGAGCAAAGTCGAGAGGTAGCGCAGCGGTGTTGGGAATTCCATCTGGGAACACGTCTTGGCACAAGGTGAAAAATGAGGGGCGTTAAACCAGACCGGTAACAGCACCGAGTCCCGCCCCCCGCCCAGCAACACCGAAACTGGCAGCTTGCCAAACGAGCCCTACAGGCCTAGTTGACCGCGGTCTCTGCGATCGGCGCTCTAGGGGAGCCTTGAGTGGTTGCCTACCTCTTCAAAGGGCTGGTGAGACTGGTTGCAGGCTGACCTGGTCCACCATCCGGCAGTAGCGGTTGGCGTCGTCGGTCGCAAGCCTGCGAAAAGTGACACTCCTTTTGTCGCCGCCGAAATCGCCGCATGGGTCAATCGTGAGAGCGTCGCTGGGAAAGAAGGTTTGGACAAAGAGGTTCGGATCAGAAGGCTTGGATAAGAAGGTCCGGAACAGAAGGCTCAGACCAGAAAGGAAATTGCACCGTACGCCAACAATGGTTCTTGTCGTGTGTTTATTTTTTATTATTAATTTTTTTTTTGTTTATTTTTTTGTTTATTTTTTTTTGTTGCGTCTGTGAGAAGTTCGAGGGGCTAAGGCTAACACCAAAGCAGCCCTAAATTGCAAACTGATTCGAAATCACTGGAATCTGCAACGACGGGAGATGCTGCTTTGGAGGGGACGCTGACTCGGATGTTCCGTTGGTTGCAAGACCAACGCGGGACTGTTCCCGACAGGCTCACATATCAGGGCGTTCTGGCGCGATTTTCCCGGAAATAGAAAGCCGATACCGAGCATGTCAGAAGCAATCGGTGGCAAGGCTAGGGCTAGGGAGCCGGCGCCAAGAATACGGTTGGACCGCAACCGAACCCGGTTCCGGAGCTGTTAATCCGCAAAGGGAAGGAGATCAGTACGGAAGCCACGACACTTCTGGAAAATCTGCCTGGGGCGCCCATCTCAACATCGGTCACAGAAACCAGCAGAAGGGCCACGACACTTCTAGACAGCCTTCCTGGGGTGAGGATCTCAACCTCGCTCACGGACAGCAGCACGCAAATCAAGACGATCTTCAAGGGTCTCGCTGGGGTGATGATCTCGAACTCCGTTACAGAAACACTTGACGTGCCATGGGCGCTTGTGCTGTGGCCTAGATTTCTGGCCTGCCTCTACAGTTTGTTACTTTCCATCATCCCTAACCTGCCTGCTTCCATCCCCTAGTTTCCCATCAGCCATTCTCCTCCGGCCTTCCAACTAAAAGCAACAAAAAAAACCCCAGTTGCGTTGCCCAAGTCCCTCGAGATCTTCCCGATCATTTCCCCTTCATCAAAAGCCACGGTGACTCGATCCGTTCCACCTTTCCATTCCCCTACTCCTTTCGTGTTGTCTCATTCTCTCGCTATTTCTCCATCCCCCTCTCAGTTTCTTCAGCGTCCCCATGTCTCCTGTCCTTTTCTTGTAATTAGCAGATGCGATCTGGCCCAAAGACTCGCCGATACTTGTCCAGTGACATACTTGAATCTTAACAGCACCGTCCACTAAGCACTGCCTGAACCTATGCGAGACCCCATCCCCTGTCCACTTCGCTTCGGCGCTCCATTTCAAAAGCTAGGCTTTCAATTGGCTGGGCTTGCTTCCACCAAGGAAAAAAAAAACAGGAAGAAAAAAGAATAGCTTCGGTCGGTCTCGATCCGACGACCTTTGGGTGTCCCACAACTTATTTCCGTGTGGAATGGCTATGAGCCCAACGCGCTAGTCCGACTGCGCCACAAAGCTCTGTGGTGTTGAGGGGAATATTTTAAGTGTAATATTTCCCTAAATTGTTCTGAACCCTCCGTGCTTTTCGACAGAGGACGCGGCCACCGCAGTTATAGCTATGCGTCGGCTGTAACCTTTAAAGACGCGTGCAGTGCGAACGTTTCCCAGTATTCGGGGCTTCTTCGAAACAAAGCATGTTCTGAGCGTGCTGGCCAGCCTTGTCGTGATATTGGAGCCGGGGCGGCCGCATGCAGGGACACATCCGTTTGCCTACCGTGCGTATAGCTGATGAAGACCAGCCCCCCGAGCCGTACATAGAACAAGGACTCGCGTACGCGATATGTTGATGGGGCCGGGAAGGTGGGAAGGCCGAACGGAGCCCGTTGTTGGGATACCTGGCCTATGCGATGAAGGTGGACCGTGCAGGCCGTTGTCGTAGCTGTTTCTGGGACACCGGTGGATTCTCCGATATCCGAGGTGGGGCGCTCGGCTTTTTTTTCGCTACTTAATAAATGGCAGGGCCAAAGGTATCCAGCCAGACCTTTCTACCGCCCACCGAATTCCCTTATGTTTTCACGCTCTTGGCATTCCGCCTACCGTTCAACACATTAACACCCCTCCATATGTCATAGAACAATCCACCCCGCAGCTCTTCCTCTCGCCTTTAGCAGCAGCATCCTCGTCTCCCAGCCTCTCGAAACCGGAATCGCCACTACATCCTACAACCACTTGTTCGGCGAAAACTGCAACGTCTGCCTTGACGGAACGCTGCGCGTGGTATGGCGCTTTACCTCTGGTGGCAGTGCTGTCAATCTAGCCTTCACCCCAGGTGATAGCGCCCTGGTGGAACAGAACAATCAAGCATGCCACAATGAACGCGCCTTCCAGTCGCGTTCTCCCACTCAACAAGCATATATAGCGGCTGCGTCCAGAAGAGCGGGATTCTTGACGCCACAGATGATCGCGACTAGTCTCAATCGGTCGTCGAATATATGTGCTGCTTCCGTCAATTGGAAAGTTCGACGTTCTCATCGTCGTGGTTAAGGAGCTGAGTCCGAGTTGCTGAGCAGTCGCGCCGGGTTGCCGTCCTCGAAACGCTGCTTGCCGTGCTCGGCTGAGTTCGGAAAGCTTGAAGCGAAGTCCTCTCCGCGCAAAGACAATTGCTAGATGCGGATGTTTGATCTCAAGGGGGAAGGTGCGCTTAAGCCGCTTGTTGAAGAGCCATCCCAAGACGGCCATGCCTTGCCTACCTTGCGAAGTGTAGTTCGGGCTTTACGGGGCTGAAGATAGCAAAATATCCTCCCATCCTCACTTTTCCCACCGCGCTATCGTGCTTATTCCTGTTTGCCACCGCTGCTCTCCGCTAGCCCACCGTCAAGCGACAACCACAGACCGTACGCTCCCTCAAACCATGCTTTTGAACGATCAAAGAGTTTCGTTTCGTAAATCCCGAAAGCCTTCGAAGCCTAGGAGGAGAGCGGAACCAAGCGAAAGAAGTGGTGATCTCCTAATGGGGCCGGCGAAGCGTAGCGTGTGACACTAGAGGTGGGATGCGGAGGAGCGGGGTTTCTGCGTGTGATGATGTGCGAGGCTCAGCGAGGGGGGACAGGAAGAGGGGCGAAGGGAAGAGAGGAAGCGAGACTGGGGGAGGGGGGCTCTAGCAGTATGCTAGCCTAGTACTCGTACTTCTCGTACTTGTCATCGTCCTTCTTTCCGTATCCGTAGTCGTACTGGTCCTCATCCTCGTAGTCTCCGTAGTAGTTCTCGCCGCCCTTCTTTCCGTCGTCTTTGTCATTGTACTTCTGGTAGTCTTCGCACTCGTAGTCGCCGTAGCCGTAGTCGTAGTCGTCCTTTTCGCCTTCCTTGCCGTCTTTGCCCTTCTGGTAATCGTAGTCGTAGTCGTAGCCGTAGTCGTCCTTCTTGTCGTCCTTCTTGTAGCTGTTGTAGCCGGACTTCTTGTAGTTCTCGTTGACTTTCTTGTCGCTCGAGCGCTCCTCCTTGCTGTACTCTTGCTTCTTGTAGTCCTTGCTCTGCCTGTAGTCGTCTTTCTTGTAGGTGCTCTTCTGGTAGCTGTACTTTTCATCCTTCTCGTCGTAGTACTTCTCGTCATAACCCTTCTCGTCCTTGCCGTAGTCCTTCTCGTCGTAGTCCTTCTTCACATCGTAGTCCTTCTCGTCGTAGTCCTTGTACTCATCCTTGCCGTAGTCCTCCTTGCCGTAGTCCTTCTTCTCATCGTAGTCCTTCTTCTCATCGTAGTCCTTCTTCTCATCGTAGTCCTTCTTGTCGTCACCCTTCTCCTCATCGTAGCTCCTCTTGCTGTAGTAGCCGTCCTTGTCGTCTTCCTTGTAATCATCCTTGCCGCCGTCTTCCTTCTTGTCGCCGTAGCCGTATTCCTTGTCATCTCCCTTCTTCTTGCCGTAGTGCTTCGTCTTTTTGCCGTACTTGTCCTTCTTCTCGTAGTCCTCGTCCTTCTTCTTCTGGTACTCCTCCTGGTCCTCGTCGTACTTCTGCTTCTCGTGGTCCTTGTACTTGTCGTACTTCTCCTTCTCGTCGTCCTCCTTCTGCTTGTGGCGCTCGTGCTCGTTGTCGTAGTCGGTCTTCTTGTGCTCCTTCTTGTAGTCGTCCTTCTTCCAGGCCACCTCGCGGTTGTAGCGGTCCGACTTCTTCCACTCGTCCGAGCTGTAGTCCTCCTTCTCCTTGTAGTCCTCTTTGTTGTGCTCTTTCTTCTCATAGTCGTCCCTGCCGTGGGATTTGTTGCGCTCCTTTTCCTCTTCCTTCTTGTGCTTCTGCTTCTCGGCAGCCTCCTTCTCCTTCTTCTTGTCGTCGTAGTACTTTTTGCGCTGCTTCCTTTCCTTCTCCTCGTCGTGCTTCTTGTTGTGGGCGTACTTGTCCCTGTCCTCCTCCTCCTCGTCATCGTCGTAGTAGCTGTAGCCGCGCTTCGACCACCTAGCGTGCTTGGTGTCGTGGAAGCTGCGCCTGCCGAGGTCGATGGCGGCCTCCTCGGAGCGAGCCATGAGGTCGGTGCTCATCGAAGAGGAACGGACGGTGGGAGCGGCGGCGACGCCGTGGCCGAGGGCCAGCAGGACAAAGGGGACGAGGGTGCCGACCTTCATTGCGGAACGGGTTTAAAGAAAAAAAAAGGGGGGGGGGGGTCCGAGGAGGAGCGGGAGGCAACGCTGGAAGAGCGTGAGGTGCTGATAGCCGAATCGAGTAGGAGAGGCTTTGGGAAGGTGCGGAGTGGAAGGTGTAGTCTGTATTTGTGTCTGTGCGGGAGTAGGCGGATGTGTGTGATTGTGGATGAGGATGGAAAGTGGGAGAGAGAGGGCCACCGAGTTGCTTCCTTTTATCCCTTCTCCGTTCCCCTTCCTCCTCTAAGTGAGCTTGCCTCTGGACAGCCGTTGGCACTTGGACCAGTCATGAGTAGGAGGGCTGGGCTCAGCCGCCATGGCCGAAGGAAAGAGAACTTCCAAAGGGCCGCATCTACGGAGGCTCCCAGTACCCAGCGCCTGAGCTATCCCGGCTAGCTGCTTTGGGGTGGCCTCCGGACCGTAGTGGCAGCTGGCCTTCACCCTGGCGAGGCTCGGGGGATCGATGGATTGCTGAAAAGCGGAGTGCCAAGCTGAACCTTGCCGCAGTCGTTCGATCTTCTTCAAGGTCACGGGGTCATCGCTTCAAGGAGTCTCTGCTGAACCTTCTTCTTCCAGGAACCTCGGAAAGGCATCCGCGCCTCTTCCATCCGCTCACGTTTCGGAAGCACACCGAAAGGTATCGGCAGCACGTCTCCGTGGCCTGCGATTGGAGCGAAAACAAACAGGCTAGCGATGGCTCGGGACAGACACCGAGAAGCGAGCTTCCGTCATCCGCCATGACGTCGGGCCGAGAGTCTAAAGGACACCAAGACACTCGTACCGATGGCAGTGTCGAGAGCGCCGCGACCGGTGGATCAGCAGCATGATCCAGCTCTCGGCGCTGAGCATCCTCTCACATTTCCCCATACGAAGACAGGTTCCCCAGGCCTAAGGAAGGTCGAATTGGTCGAGCTCCGTCCAGTGGCATCGCCTTACCGCCAATCAAGGATGCCACTCAAGCGGTAGGCTGCTACGTAGAATCGGTCGAAGATCCTCACAGGGCTGGCAGCTCAGCGCCCAAATTGGTGAATGACCGAAGGCCATCCAGGTGCCGAGCTTTGCGTCGCCGGAAAGCAGTCGGATCAGAGTCCACAGCAGAAGTCGCAAGCCCGAAGCGAAGATTTCGGTGGAATTTGTGAAGTGCCCACATCGCGAGCTCGGAAGATGTAGGTCGATGTTGTGAGATCACGTTCGATTGGGTTGGAAGAAGGTGCGTAGGCGCAGGGCAAAAAATGCAAGTAGCTGGTTTTCGTCAGAAAGGAGTCCACTCCGAAACATGCGCGCCAAAGGAAGAGGCCGGCGAGAAGCGGCCGCCTCGCTCGAGCCATATGTCGCGGAGCTTTCATTAAGTACGGAGCAGGCGGCGCGGTAAAAAAAAAAATAAAAAAATACTAACTTTATTTGATTCCTGGCTGTTCCCTAGTTGGGCTTTCGATGTGATGGCAAGCCAGCAAGGCTCTTGGCTTTTTCATTTCCGCGAGCTCCATCGCTTCCCCTCGCCGAGAGCCATCCGCAACCGCAAAGATCAAGCTACCGACCTCTCGGGACGACGCTTTCAAGCACGTGCTTCGCAGCGAGTCGGCCACTCATTACTGGTGTCTGTGGCGTGAAGCCTACTGCCATGGCCCCTGTCTCAAAAGCCTCTCTTCCTTAATGGACAAACAAGCTCAACCTTTCGAGAGAAAACATTAAAGCGCTTCGCGGAATCCCGGTTGTCCAAACCTACGGGTGCTCTACACCGTCCAGGCCACTTTTTTGACAATGCTATCGCCCTCGCTTCCGCCATCGAAGCTCTAACAGCAGCAGCAGCATCCTCCATCCACCTTAAACGGCCGCAATGTCGACTCCTAACATCCATGCTCGGGCATTCAAAGCGACAGGTTGTCGAGCATGTCCTGGGAGGGCTGAGACCCCACAGTCTTTGGGCTTTCTCGCAAGGAGCCTCTTTCTCGGCTCACCGAAACCATGTGGACAAGCGCCAAGCCAACCAGATCCAAAAGCTGCGCAGGTCGTCCGCGCTTTCCGCAGAGCGAGGTGCATGCTATACTGGTGCGCTGGCCCGAGCAAAATACAGCTTCGATGTCCAGACAACACCTCGAACAGGCCAGGCGACGTTTCATGCTGTTTCGAAGGCAGAATAGTGCAGCATCGAAAGGCAGCATGCGGCTTGGTTCCAGGGGCCAGGGGCTCGAAGATTTTGAGGCCGATTGAACGAAGGGGGGCAACCTTAAGGAGAGCAGAATCATGAATATTAGGACTCCGGCCATCCTTTTCTGGCAGCCCCAACGCAGAACGCCCGTCGGTTTCGGCTCCGTCTTGCAAAGGTTTGCTCGGAAAAGAGCTCGTTGAAGCGGCAAGACGAGCGGAGGAGCCGAATCGCGCGCGAGAGGGCTCGATCGAGCACGCATGCATGCTGCCCACGTAAGAAGGATGAATAAGCTGACCTCGGTTCGCGGCGCGCTCGCTGCCGTCCGTCTGAGCCCGATTTGAGCTTTGCTCCTCGGAACGCGGAGACGGCAGCAGGGGACTCTGCGGGCAGAGGAGCAGGTTGCTGACGCAGCGACCGACCAGCTTCGTTCGTCCTTTGCGCCAACAGTCACCGCCAACTCATCCCCAAACAGGCTTCGGGCCGCTCCCTCTGCTCGGCCAGGCCGCTAGCGCTGCTGCTGCTAGGGTCCTTGGTGGAAAGCAGGCACAATTTCTGCCGGTCGCCCCTCGACATCACTCATACCATTGCTGACAAAGAGGCTTCGAGGGGAGACCGGCAGAAGCTGTGCCTGGGCGGGCCCTAGCCCCGAGCGAGGGGATAGAAGATGGCCGTTCGCCCCCCAAACCCTCCTTTTCCTTCTTCCCCTCCCACCACGATCAGTACCATCCACACCCCTAGCCGCCGCTACTAAGCCCCAAAGCTTTTTTTCTGCGCTTTATCCACTTGACCCCCCAAATCGCAACAGGACGTGCAAGATGCTTTCCACCAAGGCTGCCGTTCGTAAGCCCAGCGCTACCGCTCCCGTTCCCGTTCCCGCTCGCGGTCCCAGGGTCGCTCTTGTTTCGCAGAGGCAGAAGAAGGAGGAGGCGGAAAAGAAGGAGGAGGCGGAGAAGATGAAGATGAAGGAGATGAGGACCGCTTCCGCTGCCGCCAAGACGTTCTCGGTGCCGGCGCCCCAGCAGACGAAGGTGGACGAGACGGCGCCCAAGGCACCGAAGCCCTCGGGTCTCCTCCGTCCGATCATCACCCTCGAGGTCGAGCCGAGCGATAGGCGCGTGCAGACGCTGTTCGACACGCTCAACGCCACGAATCGAGCCTTGGCCGATGCGACCGCTTTGGCCATCGCCGTGTCGGCGAAGGCGGATGATCTGATGCTGTGGCAGCGCCAGCAATGCGCCGAGTACGAGGCCAAGGAGGCGGTCCTCCGCAAGGAGTTTGAGGAGGAGATGGCGGCCAAGCAGGCCGAGATCGACGCCTTGATGAGGAAGGCGGAGCTGACCAAGCAGGCGGTGAAGCAGCAGAGAGAGGAGAGGGAGGCGCAGGTCGAGGAGAAGAGGCGCAAGATGACGGCGCAGGCCACCGAGAAGAAGAAGATGGTGCGCTTTGAGGAGAGCGCGATGAGTGCTAGGACTACTAATGTTTCCCTTCTGAGCCGAGCTCGCACTGTCGCCAGCAGGTCCACTGCGGTTAGGAGCAGCTCGACCCTCAAGGCTAGCGTTCGTCCGACCATCGCCCCCAAGCCCCGGACCCCGCCCACCACCAGGGCTCCGACCAACAGGACCGCCATCGCCACGACGACGACCGCCACGACCACCAGCACGCGCGTCACCGCGTGCAAGTCGGCTGCCACCAAGACTCAGGTCCGCAAGGTGCAGCCGCGAGCCGCGCTCGCTTGAGGCAACCTCTGCGGGGCTCTACACACAAACCCTGTATCGTCCAGGACGTGGCGTACGCGGGCTATGCACCAAAGCTCACAGAAACTCCATTTTTTTTTCTTTTCTTTTTTTCTCTTTTTGCTGACAGGAACGAATAGTGCACTGCCAACAGGCAACCATGAATGTGCTACCAACCTGAGCCAACATCGTGAAAAAAAGAAACTTTGGGAATTAGGACCTTTGTAGACCGCCAATGTTCAAGGGCCTCGCTGATCTCTCACCTGCTTTCCCTTTTTTTTTTTTCTTT
>JALNIF010002177.1:0-18494 GCA_026284005.1 Thecaphora frezii | reverse complement strand
GCGTCAGCCGCGAGAGGAAGGGAAAGGTGGTCGACGCACGCTGCAGGGACATGACGAGCTCCTGGGCCTGCGAAAAAGGCCGGCAGGATCCCGGTAGCGTAGAGCTGTGCGATTTTCACGAGGTGAGCAGCCGCAGCGACCGCCAAAGACGGGCACTTCTGCTCTTCACACACGCACTGCCATCGCCTTCTAACCCAGCACCAGCCCCACAACTCTCGCCCCAACCCCCGGGTGACGCCCCTCTCTGCAGGAACTCGGCAAGATGGAGCCCGGCCAACTGATCCCACAAGGTGTCTGGACGCTCGAGGAGGTCAAAGAGTACGCCAAGGACAAGGGCATTTGCCCCTACTTTGCCATCCGAAGGATGCTGCCCTTTGTCGACATCATCATCTACAGTTTCCACTACCTGCTCGATCCCAAGGTCGCCGAGCAGGTCAGCAAGGAGATGAGCAAAGACGCAATCGTCGTTTTCGACGAGGCTCACAACATTGGTGAGTCGGTGCCACTGCTTTCGACAGGGTTCGTTAGGCGAACGCTGCGGATCGCGGCGGCTAACGACCGGTCTCTTCACCTCGCTTCTCGCTCTATCTGCCAGATAACGTGTGTATCGAGTCGCTCAGTATCGACCTGACACGCCCGATGCTCGACAGCGCTTACCGCAGCATCAACCAGTTGTCCGAGAGGGTCGAGGAGATCAAGCGCACGGATGCTAGCAAGCTGCAGGACGAGTATGCCCGGCTCGTTGAAGGCCTCGCCGAGCAGGGAGACCAGCGCGAGGCGGAGACGTTCATGTCGAACCCGGTGCTGCCTGAGGATCTGCTGCAGGAAGCCGTTCCGGGCAACATTCGGCGGGCCGAGCACTTTGTCGCCTTCCTGAAGCGGTTCGTCGAATACCTCAAGACAAGGATGCGGGTGCTACACGTCGTAGCCGAGACGCCGCCCAGCTTCCTGCAGCACCTCAAGGATATCACCTACATCGAGCGCAAGCCGCTGCGCTTTTGTGCCGAACGGTTACGGATGCTCGTCAGCACGCTCGAGCTCACTCGCCTGGACGAGTTCTCGGCCCTGCAAAAGGTCGCCGCTTTCGCGACGCTGGTGGCGACCTACGACAAGGGTTTCCTGCTTATCCTGGAGCCGTTCGAGACGGAGCACGCCACCGTGCCCAACCCGATCTTCCACTTCACCTGCCTCGACGCGAGCCTCGCCATCGCACCCGTGTTTGAGCGCTTCTCGAGCGTCATCATCACTAGCGGAACCATCAGCCCGCTCGACATGTACCCGAAAATGCTTAAGTTCGATACAGTGGTCCAGGAGAGCTACGCGATGACGCTGACGCGCCAGTGCTTCCTGCCGCTCGTCATCACGCGTGGCAGCGACCAGGTCGCGATCAGCTCCCGCTTCGAGGTGCGCAACGACCCAGCCGTGGTGCGCAACTATGGCAGCATCCTCATCGAGTACGCCAAGTGCATCCCCGACGGTATCGTCGCCTTCTTCCCCTCGTACCTCTACATGGAGAGTATCGTAGCTGCGTGGCACGACATGGGCATCCTCGACGAGGTCTGGAAGTACAAGCTCATCTTTATCGAAACGCCAGACGCGCCCGAGACGAGCATCGCGCTGGAGAATTACCGCAGGGTGAGTTCAAGCAGCGGTGCCCCTTGCCGGGCAACGTCCAAGGTCGGTAGCGATACAGTCTGGCGCACTAACCTGCAACGTTCCCGCTTCTTCACTCCTGCCCTTGTCCGCCATGCCGGAACGCTACAGGCCTGCGACAATGGCCGAGGCGCGATCCTGCTGTCTGTCGCCCGAGGCAAGGTCTCGGAGGGCATCGACTTCGACCATAACTACGGTCGAGCCGTAATCATGTTCGGCGTACCCTACCAGTACACCGAGTCGAGGATCCTCAAGGCCCGGCTCGAGTTCCTGCGCGATAATTTCCGGATCCGCGAAAATGACTTTTTGACGTTCGACGCCATGCGCCACGCAGCGCAGTGCGTCGGTCGTGTCCTGCGAGGAAAGACGGACTACGGGTTGATGGTCTTTGCAGACAAGGTGAGCTAACCGCCTGTCGCATAGCGGGTGGCATTGCAGGGCTGCTATCGCTGACGCCCTTGCTCTGCTACGCTCTGGTGTTTTGCGTCCGGTTAGCGGTTCGCGAGGGCCGACAAGCGCGCGAAGCTGCCAAAGTGGATCGCCCAATACATCAAGGAGACGCACAGCAATCTCTCGACCGATATGGCCATTGTCGAGTCCAAGCTCTTTATCAGGACGATGGGCCAACCCTACCCCGAAGGTGCGTACCGACTCTGCTCGGCGTTTGGCCAGATGATGCGCAGCCACGAGGCACTCGGACTAATATGCCAAGCTGGCTCTTTACCACCTGAGTGCTTCGTGTATCCAGGCAAAAACGGGGTGAGCCTGTGGGACGTCAGCGACATCGAGACGCGCCAAGCCAAGGAGAAGGAAACGTTTGAGAGGCTGATGCAGGGCGAGCTGCGGGTGGACAGCAAGGGCGAGGTGGTAGAGAGGGGTGACACGGACGACGACGGCGACGATGACGAGTTCGACGATGCCTTTGGACGCGGCGAAGAGCTGGCCCAGATTGAGGAGATTGAGCCGATGGACGAGGATGACGACGACTAGGCCGACTCGGGCCTGGGTGGAGGCAGGACGCCGGGGGGTGTATGACGCTGACCGGCGTCACTGTGGAGGTTGGGGAGCGGCGACGGTGGCGTCGCACGGGCAGGAAGGTGCCCGGCAAGGCTCGCCAACGGCCTTTGGGCGGCTGTACCATAGTTTGACCAAATCACCTGGGCTGGAATAATCCATGGCGGGGCATTGGAGGCCAGCACAGCACAGCTGATGGAAGTTCAAGAGCAGCCTTGCCTTTTTGCCTCAGCTGCCAGGCTAGGCAAATCTGAGCCGCGCGGGGGTGCCTAGTGACTTGTGGTACCCGCTCGTGTCTGACTTGGCCGTGCCGAGGATACCTGGTTGCTGAAACGTGAGTCAAGAGTCATCATACTGTCCGAGCAATCGACTACTGGTCGAGAGGGTGGAAGGTCGCATAGCTTTGGCAGACGGTGCCATGGTAGAGGTCAGAGCGACCAGGGAAAAGGCATAGGTGGCTGATGGGCGCCTCTGCGAGGAAACAAGGTGGACTTGCACTACTCTGGTGTTCGCAGTCCATGTACCGCAATGGGGGGCAAAGGTCAGCGCTCTTGCGCCGCGGCAAAACAAAGCGATGGCATCATTTGGGACGCTGGTGAATTGCTTTGGTGAGGGGGTGCAAAGTACGTCGAATCACCCCTCTGCTCTGCGAAAAGTCGGGCGAGTAGATGGATAATTAAGGGACATATGGACTAACTTTGGTAGTGTGAGTACCGAGCTTCAGGCTTGTGGTGAAAGGTTGGGCGTGGCTGGGCAGGTATAGCAGGTCTCCGAAACATGCGTTTCAAACTTGCGCGTACACTGAACCGACGTCTGTGAAGCCACGCTTTCGACTCACGCTAGCCTCGCTGCGTGGAGCCGTGGCTGGCGTCGACGCAGCAGGCCCTGACGCTTGGTGGGTCGATTCGGCTCGGTCCGCATGGCGGGACGGCGGCGATGCAATACAACCTTCACACCAGCCAAGTCGACTAGCGCGCGGCTTTCGTCGGTGCACTTTGCTCGGCGTCGAGCGCCCAGCCTCGTATATGCCGCCCACCCCTTTTTCACTTGGATGCGATTTGGGTGCGATTAGGATTCTTAATTGCCCAGTTATCCACCACCACGAGCAGCGGCCAAAGAGGGTGCTCAAGTCGCGCAACGATGCTGCAGTTGGCCCGAGGTGAGCAGGTGCAATTCATGACTGTGGGTAGCTTGCAGCTGCTGCGCCTTCCCGACGCCGGGAAGGGCCGTTCCCCCTTTGATAACCGCAGCGGACGGAGGGAGGGAGAGAAACCAAGAGGCGCATATCGACGATCGCCACTGATCCAAGCCAGGCTCAGCCTCCCTTGCAGCACAACCAGGGCTCCTGCCAAGTAGTCTGCTGGCTGGTTGGGTATCCGATAGATTTGGTCTTTTCGTCAACTCTGTCCATCTGTATCACCGCCTCCAAAACCATGCTCCAAAATAGGACCACCCTCGGCCCAAGGCGCACCATCCGCCGCTTCAGGCAGACAGGGCCCGGGTCGGGCGACGGCGCCCTGCCCAGGAATGTGGGGATGGTATGGCTGCCAGTGTACGTAGGAATACGAATACACCGCTAGCACGGAATGGCACAGCCGAGCAACGGTGGCCGCCCAGTCAGCGCACCACCGGTACATGGGCAGCGGGTGAGCAAGAGTAGCTTGTTAGTGCCTGCCTGTGCAGGTCGGACAGCGTAAGCCCACCTTGGCACGTTTCCCCACACCTCGATTGCGGGGTGAGCGGGGCCTTGCGGGGAAGATGAGGCAGGGTTCACGACAGCGTCATCCAGACCAGCGCCGGCCTCGACGGGAAACTAACTGGGCAGCCAATTTGGCAAGTTTCGAACCCAAACCCTTCTCACCTTGTCCGGCCTGTTGTTCCCCGTCCCAAGTTCAGCCTTGGACGCAAAGGTAGAGGCGGAGGCGGTCGGTTTGCCGAACAAGGGGCAACAAGGCGCCCGCAGTACCGCTCACGCTCACGTCTGCGCTACGTAGTTCTCCTCTGCTCTACCAACAAGCAGCCCTACATGGAAGGGACCGAAGCCCATGGATTTCATGGCGTGGCGGGCACAGTGGTGAAACTGTGAAACGGCCGAGGGGCAAGGCCGTGAGTGCAACCCAGGGTGCGCACGCACGCAACCAAGAGCCGTCTCGTGCGAGTGTGGAAAGTCGAGCACCGCCGCAGCCGAGCGACCCAGAGGACGAGGCGGAAGAGGGCGGCGGCAACCTGCCCAGAGCGGGATCGGGAGAGTCATGAGTGTGAGTCAAGATGAAACCACCAAAGCCGCGCCTACGCCACTGGTGCAGTCATGCAAGGTTCCACGTACGATGGATCCAGGCGTATGGTGAAAGATCCAAACTTTGCCCTGCCTCAACCCGACCCACTCGAATCCCTCTGCGCCTTGGCCCCTTGTTCAAATCAAAAATAAAAAATTAAAATTAAAAAAGAAAAAAAAAAATCCCTCCTTGCCCTCGCTGGCTTGCACGCCGGCGTGAGGCACCTCGGCAGAGGGTTGCTTGAAAGTTGAAACGAGAGGGGGAGGGGAGGAAATTTGGATCGCGCCGACGCCGATCGAAAATTGATGGGCGGCACCTGAGCAGAGGCATTTTGCTCGGAAATCAAAGATGTAGGATTGGTGGTTTTCTTACTCGCCTTGTTAGAATTTGGGTCGTGGGACGCCCAGGAAGCTTGTAATTCACAAACTTTGAAAGTTCAAAATTTGGTTTTCAAGCGGCCAGGGTTGCGACTGTGGCAAAAACAAGGGAAGAGGGAAAAAAATAGCCAGACGGCAGCAGGCCGAGGGCGCAAGGTTGGCTAAGGACCAACGCTTCGTGGCCACACAGCAGCGGACGCGAGTACGTGTTGCCCGTCACATAGTCTACGTGTCATACAGAGCAGCAGCAGAAGTGAGGTGTGCGCGCAGCTGCACAGCGCAGCACAGCGCACTCATCGTAGGCCAGCGCGGCAGTTGGCCACAGGTGTGTATGTGTGTGTACGCTGTGCGTGCGGGTGGGGTGAGAGAGAGAGAGAGAGTGGCCGTTTGTCTTCTTCCGGCTGCCAACCAAGGAAAGAGAGAGAGAGAGAGGGCGCAAATTTTTTTTCTTTCAAAAGGCGCCAGCCTCGTCCGCCTCTCAGAGTGCCACTTTTCCTCTTTTTCCCCAAAGCACCGTTTCTCCTTTCCTTTCTTCTTCTCCCCCCTATACCATCGCCACCCCTCGGCACCTCCTTTTGTTACGTTTCCCCCCTTGCTGCCAGCACCACCAACTGGGAGTACCATCAGCACGTCGTCACCGTCTACCCGGTGTCTCTTCCTACTTCGCTTCTCTCGTTTGATCGCGGTGTAATATTGTTCCCTGTTGCGGGCACAGTCGCATCCTCGATACCGGTTCCGCTAGTCTCCGTCTCGTAAAGGTGGGTATCGCTTGCCTCGACGCCCAGCACTTCCTTCGTCAATAATCGGGAGCGACGCCTTGTTCACGGCTCAATGTATTGACCCGACCTGCGATGACGTGGCCGCTTTTCGTTTTCTTTGCCGCTCTGCCCGCTACCTGCTGCTCACAGAAAATATCAAAAATGGCTCCCGCTGCTACCCCCGCTGCTGCTGGCGTCCCCGCCACCGTCCCAGCCAAGGACGTTAAGGGCGCCGCTGGTGCCGCCGCCAAGAGCGGTGCCGCCGCTGAGGCCAAGGAGGCCAAGGTCGACGTCCAGCGACTCCTCTCCTCGGCCGACAAGGAGGCCGTACAGGAGTTGACTAACCTCGTCAAGATCGAGGGCCCCGCCGCTCTTGCCGACCTTGGCATCGAGAGCGTCATTCTCAAGGGTCTCGGTGACAAGAAGAACGCGGCTGGCCGCGAGGGTGCTTGCGCCCTGATCTCGTCGCTTTGCGAGCAGGGTGTCGGCCACGAGGTCGAGCCTTTCATCTACGAGAACGTCCTCAACGCACTCGTCGAGGCTATGGGCGACAAGGAGAAATCGGTCCAGAAGGCCGCGCTCGAGGCGCTCAAGAGCTTTGTCCAGGTTATGTCCAACTGGGCCGCTCCTCAGGTCCTCAAGGTCCTCCTCAACCAAGCCCGTACCGCCGGCAAGTGGCAGGTCAAGACTGGCTGCATCGCCCTCCTCGAGGAGATGGTTGTTGCGTGCCCCGACCGCATCGCCGCCCACATGCCCGAGATCATCCCCGTCATGTCGGAGGTCATCTGGGACACCAAGACCGACGTCCAAAAGGCGTCGCGCGCTGCGCTTACCAAGCTCTGCGCGCTCATCTCGAACAAGGATATCGAGCGCTTCATCCCGGCCCTCATCAACTCGCTGATTCACCCCGTCGAGGAGGTCCCCAAGACCATCATGCTGCTCTCGGCCACTACCTTCGTCCAGGAGGTCGACAGCCCCACTCTCGCCCTCATGGTGCCCCTCCTTTCGCGAGGTCTCTCGGAGCGACCCACCGCCACCAAGCGTAAGGTTGCCGTCATTATTGACAACATGACCAAACTCGTCGACAACGAGCGCACCGTTCGACCTTTCCTCCCCAAGCTGCTGCCCGGCCTGGTCAAGATCGAGCCTACCGTCGCCGACCCCGAGGCGCGATCCGTCATCAACCGTGCCATCAGCACCCTGCGACAGGTCGGCAACGTCACCGGCGACGGCTCCGACGTCAAGCCCCTCGAGGACGTTGACATCAAGAAGGTCCTCACTGCCCTCAACAAGGCCCTCGAAGCCCAGAAGCTCGCGGCTCAGCCCCAGCTCGCTGCCTACATTGCCCAGCTCGCTGCCAACCTCGCCAACGCTCGCTACTTCGAGCCCACTGAGTGGGAGTCGGCGCTCGTGCCCTACATCACCCTCATCAAGGATGCTTCGGCCGAGCAGGCCAACGCCGTCGTCAAGGCTCTCCTCACCGAGCTCGCCAAGGACTCCGGCGAGGAGGTCGAGATCTTTGATGACGAGGAGGAGGGCGAGGACCTTTGCAACTGCCAGTTCTCGCTCGCTTACGGTGCCAAGATCCTGCTCAATACCGCCACCCTCCGCCTCAAGCGTGGCCACCGCTACGGTCTCTGTGGACGAAACGGTTCCGGAAAGTCGACCCTGATGCGTGCCATCACCAACGGACAGGTCGAGGGCTTCCCCTCGCCCGAGGAGGTCCGAACCTGGTACGTCGAGCACGACCTCGACGGTTCCGAGGGTCTGATTTCGATTCTCGACTTCATCCTTGCCGACAAGCGCCTCAACATCACCCGTGACGAGGCAGTCAAGACCCTCACCGAGATGGGCTTCGACGACAAGCGACAGGCTTCCCCCATCGCCGGTCTCTCGGGTGGTTGGAAGATGAAGGTCGCTCTCGCGCGTGCCATCCTGTTCAAGGCCGACATTCTGCTGCTCGACGAGCCCACTAACCACTTGGACGTAGTCAACGTCAAGTGGATCACCGACTACCTGGCCAACCTCACCACCGCCACCGCCATCATTGTCTCGCACGACTCGCAGTTCCTTAACAATGTCTGCACGGACATCCTCCACCTCAACCGATTCAAGATCAAGCGATACCCCGGTAACCTCGATGCCTTCGTCAAGCGCGTGCCCGAAGCCCGATCGTACGCCGAGCTCAACACCGGTGACGACTACAGCTTCAAGCTCCCCGACCCGCCGTTGCTCGACGGTGTCAAGACCAAGGAGAAGTCGCTCGTCAAGATGCGCGACATCCACTTCCAGTACCCGGGTACCCCCGAGCCCCAGCTTAAGGGTGTCTCGATGCAGCTCTCGCTCGCCTCGCGTGTCGCTATCCTCGGACCCAACGGTTCCGGCAAGTCGACGCTCGTCAAGCTTATCGTTGGTGATACCGAGCCCAACTCGGGTGAGGCGTGGAAGCACCCCAACCTGGTCATTGGTTACGTCGCGCAGCACGCGTTCCACCACATCGACCAGCACCTCGACAAGACGCCGCTCGACTACATGCTCTGGCGATACCAGACTGGTGAGGACCTCGAGGAGCACATGAAGGCCACCCGCCAGGTCACCGAGGAGGAGAAGGCCGCCATGAAGCAGGGTGAGGTCTACATCCACGAGGGTGTCAAGCGCATCATTGACGAGATCGTCGGACGAAAGAAGCTCAAGAACTCGTTCCAGTACGAGGTTTCGTTCAAGAACATGTCGTCGACCGAGAACCTCTGGCTCTCGCGAGACGAGCTGCTCAAGCGCGGTTTCGAGAAGAAGGTCATGGCCGTCGACTCCAAGGAGGCCCAGCGCGCTGGTATGCTCCGACCCCTCGTCCGAAAGGAGATCGAGAAGCACTTTGAGGACTTCGGCCTCGAGCGCGAGTTCACCTCGCACAACACCATGCGCGGTCTTTCGGGTGGTCAGAAAGTCAAGGTCGTCCTCGGTGCCGCTACGTGGCGCAAGCCCCACATCCTCATCCTCGACGAGCCCACCAACTTCTTGGACCGAGAGTCGCTTGCCGCGCTCATCAAGGCGATTGAGTCGTACCAGGGAGGTGTTGCTATCATCACCCACAGCCAGGAGTTCTCGGAGAGCACATGCAAGGAGATCTGGGCCATGAACAACGGTGTCCTCGTCGCTTCGGGCCACGACTGGCAGGAGACCAACGCCAAGGGTACCAAGCTCGAGACCGCCGCCGACGACGAGGAGGACAAGTTCGACGCGATGGGCAAC
Organism: Thecaphora frezii; assembly: GCA_026284005.1. Lineage (NCBI taxonomy): Eukaryota > Fungi > Basidiomycota > Ustilaginomycetes > Urocystidales > Glomosporiaceae > Thecaphora > Thecaphora frezii. Next base: position 9,167 of record JALNIF010002177.1, on the reverse strand, counting down.
AAGATTGAGAAGAAGGAGAAGGTTAAGAAGCTCAACAAGAGGGAGGAGCGAAAGGCCCGTATGGCGAAGAAGAAGGCTGGCAAGGGTGACGACGACGACTTCGACGACCTTTAGAGGAGGTGTTAGTGGTGGCGGCGCGTTTCTGGTTTTTTTCTGAGTTCAGTCTTGTACATTCCCGAGTTTCGAAGAAGGAGACGCGCCAAGATTTGCTTGTACCCCTTTATAGAGTTGGTGGTTGAACCGAGCTACAGAGCAATAACGATTGAGTCGCGATTCCACTTTGCTCTGGAGGCAGAGCGTCGGATCTTGAGTGGATGGTTCGAGTGTGGGCGCTTAAGGAAGCGCCAAGTTCAAACAATATATCGAACACTCTTTACTGGGGAACCTCGGCCCCATGCTAATTGCGGCTAGGGTGAGCTTGCGGGTGGCCAGGTGTGTGGTTGCGAGAAATATAAAAGGAAATTAGGGATAAAAAGGGTGAAGCCGACCAAAGCCTTTTACAAAGGCCCAAGCGAAAAAAGGGTCCAACCCGGAATCGAACCGGGGACCTCTGTCATCGAGAAAGTACTTGCTACCTATGTCCCTAAGACAGCATAATAAGCCACTATACGATTGGACCTCGGATGTTCAGATGCGGAGAGATGCTTTATATAATATTTAAAGAAAACAGGAGAACTGCTCACAGCCCGTCAAAGCAACCTCGTGAGGGGCATCCACATTGACGAAAGGAAAAGCAACAATCCACGGCCGATCTATGCCTCTCTCTGATGTGTCTAGTTGGGTTTGGTGATGTATGTAGTGCTGTGAAGCTGCGAAGGATTCTGTCAGAAGCAACGCCTAGTCTTTGGAGGGGGAACGCAGAATTTCCGCCGAAATCACCGAGTGCAGACCAAGTGTCGAAAGAGCGGCGGCCGTCGAGTCGACTCCCGGCTTCCGAGGCGGGTATGAAAAACTCAAGAGGGCGCTGCCCAGGGATTTGAGGCTTGTATTGTATCGCGGCCTTGGCTTGTATCGCGGCCTTGGCTTGTATCGCGGCCTTGGCTTGTATCGTGGCCTTGGCTTGTATCGCACCCTGCCTTGTAATCGCACCCTGCCTTGTAATCGCACCCTGTATGGCGCCGCAAAGCATCCACGAAACGCTTTGTTCAACGCCGCTTGAATCCACCTGCCACGCTATACTACTCACCCCGTTCCGGCCCCGTGGCCAGCAGCTCGAAGCGCCGCCATGTCGTCCGCATTCTCGGCCGCGCGCCACCTCGTCGACCAGTCGCACAAGCGCGACCCGGCCTACCTCGAACGCGCCTCGCAGCCCTCGACCGCCGCCGCCACGCAAAAGAAGCACGAACTCGCCTACGCCGACGCCATGGAGCAATGGTCGCGCCGCCTCCTTGCCTCGCTCAAATCCACCCACAAGCTCGACGCCCTCGTCTCCCAGGTCTACCCTTCCCAGAGCGACGCCAAGGCGGCGCACCACAAGGCGGTCGAGCTGCTGGTGCTGGCGTCGAGGTGCCAGCACCTAGAACGCTTCCTCACGCCGCGAGCCAGCTACCCGGACGGAAAGGCGGGCTACCTCAAGTGGAGGAGGGACCTCTATGGCATCCAAGCGCAGAGGGCCAGGCAGCTGCTTCTCCAGGCCGGCCTAGACGAGAGCGAGGCCGACTGGGTCGCAAAGTGGGTCAGCAAGACGGACCTCAAGCCGGGCAAGCAAGAGGGCGATCTGGGAACCCAGGTGAGTCGACCATCCCTCGATCCAAGAACGAGCTGCCTCTTGCTTTGGCTGGGTAGGTTGATTGAGCTCACACTGATCATGCTTTGACTATGCGATGCTTATCTACCTTGCTGCCGCCAGCTGCTCGAGGACGCCGCGGTGCTCGTCTTTCTCCAAGACGAGCTGGCCCTCTTTGCGGCGCAGCACGAAGAGTACACTGAGCAAAAGTTTATCGACATTATCAAAAAGTACGTCTCTCATCATCTTTCCCTCCCGCAACCGAGTCGGTGCGAAAGCCGATGTTGAACAAGCCCCAACATACCTTTGCCCGGTGTGCGTGTGTTCTGGTAAAAACAGGACGTGGAGGAAGCTATCGCCGCTTGGAAAGCAGGAGGCGCTCAAGCTGAGCATGCCAAAGGGACTAGACGAACTCATCAAAAAGGCCATCGCTCCGCTCGAGGATGGTAGCCAAGGGTAAGCCAAGCTCGTCTACCGCTCCACGTCCTCTGCATTCCGAGGGATCCCCGTTTCGGTCTTTTCTGTCTCCCTGGTCTCGTACATCTCTCTTCACATACCACGATCCCGCTCTATACCTCACCCACATCTTGCGCCTTGCCTCGATCTGCGCTGGATCCCAACCTGTTCCTACCGCGTTTTGAAGAGCTCGCGATCTGGTTGCAATGGCACGCCTACGCTCCTCGCGAGAGAGTGCTGTCTGGTATACCGAGCCCAGAAATCCTGACCGCTGCCTACCTGCTCTATCTGCTACAGCTCTCCGTCCACCTCCACAGCCCCGGCCCCCTCGCAAGAATCCACCGATGCCACCTCTGGCAACCGCAAAAAGCAAGTCTCATCGTCGTTGCCCTATACGTCGCAGCGTACCTTGCGGCCCAAGACGGCCGCCGAAGCCGAAGCGCTCCTCGCCGCGCAGTCGGCGACGTCGACCGATTCGGCCGTATTTGGCGCCCGCCTGCTCAAGGACACCAGCGACGACGCTGTGTGGGCGCACAATGCGTGGGACCATGTGACGCCGCCGCCGGAACACCTCGAAATGGTGCAGCAGCTCCTCGCCAAGCAAGCCGAGACGAAGCTCACGCTCGAGGAGCAGCAAGAGTTCCACGACAAGCCGGCGAGCTACTGGGACACATTTTACAGCGCCCACGAGAATCGGTTCTTCAAGGATCGCAAGTGGCTCCACCTCGAGTTTCCGGAGCTGGTGGAGGCGACGTTGCCAGATGTGAGCGAGTAGAGCGCCGGATCGCGAGGGCGGAGACGGTGGCGATGCCGCGTTGACATTTGACTCACCCTGCCCTGTTGGGACGGTTTCTTTTGGCTGCTGCAACGGCAAACAGGCACCGCCGACGACGATCCTCGAAGTTGGCTGCGGAGCCGGCAACACCGTGTTTCCCTTGCTCGAGATCAACCAAAACGCCCACCTGACCCTGCACGCGTGCGACTACTCGTCGGAAGCGGTGAGCGTGGTGCGTTCCAACCCGCTCTACACGTCGCTGCCCAACGGGGCGCGCTGCTTTGCCAACGTCTGGGATCTCTCGTCCTCTACCCCGGATGATGGTCCCAATCCGCCACCCCAGGTTGAGGCGGGTAGCGTTGATATCGTCGTGCTCATCTTTGTGTTTTCGGCACTCCACCCCAACGAGTGGAAAAGGGCGGTGCGCAACATCAAGCATATCCTTAAACCTAACGGCCTGGTGCTGCTGAGGGACTATGGGAGGCACGATTTGCCCCAGCTCAGATTCAGAAAGAGGAGGATGCTCGATGACAACTTTTACCGTGCGTGCATCCCATCCCCTCCTCCCCTTCTCGCTTACCGTCTCTTGCTCTCTTCCCTTTCTCTAACGTTGCGGCTCGATCTTGGAAACGTCACCTACGGCATCCGCTGGCGATCCTCGTCTGTTACGGAAATCCGATACCGACAGTGCGGGGCGACGGCACGCGCGTCTACTTTTTCACGCCCAAAGAGCTCATTGACATTTTTGACGCCACGCCGCCTCCCGGCGACCGTGATATCGAGGTCCTCACCAACGCTCAACCCACCGAACAAGACACTGACCCTGCTCCCGCCACCTCGGAACCCGCCGCAACAACCACGGCTGAATCTGCCACCGTCATCGCCACCGCTACCGCAGCTGCGACCGCCACCACGACCGAGCCGAAACCCAGCGAGGTCACCAAGACGTTCGAGACGCTACAGATGGCCATCGACCGCCGCCTCCTCGTGAATCGAAAGGAGAAGAAACGCATGTACCGCGTCTGGTTGCAGGCCAAGTTCCGCTTCCTCTAGTTACCTCCTAATCCCCCTTGACCTTTTGTACGATAGATCAAGCGTATGTCTTTCCCCCCCCCACTGCATCACACACATTGTGTTCGCTCAGACTTTATCTTATGGAGACTTGGAGCTATTGCACAGAAGGTCGCGCGGATAAACGACCTCGCATCTAGAAGCAACATGGCAGAAAAGAAAAAAGACACTTTTGGCGTGTGTGTCTGGGGGTCGGTGTGTGCATGTCGCACCAAGCCCGGAGGGGCGGTCAAGGCAAATCCTCCGCTAGGCTCCGACCGGCACGCCAGCAACTTCCCGCCCCCACCAAACGCCGGTAAAAAAGAGGCGAAGGCAAAAAAACGACCTGGGACGAGCCCGTTTAGTCGTCCGAGTCGTCGCTCATAAACTCGTCGTCGTCCTCGTAGACAGCCATGTCTTCAAACGCCACCTTGTACCGCAGGATGCCGCCGATACCGCCGAAACCCTTGCAGAACTGCATGCCCTCTTGTGATCGGTCCGTGACAAACTCGAGGTTGGTACCAAAGCTGCGGTAGTTTTCGGCGAGCCATTCAAGCAGCGGCACGGGCTCCTCAACTTGCTCCATCGCCTCGCCCGTCGCCGCGTCCTGGAAGCGCGACTTGTCCTTGTCCTGCTCCTTGTTGAGCATCAGCACGTGCTGGCTCCCCTCGCTGTCCTTGAGCACGTAGCGCGTCACCTCGAGGTTTTCCCACACAATGAGCGTCTCGACCGCGCCGAGCTCGAGCGCCTTGAACGTATCCTCCAGTCCGAAGCAGTACTTGCCCGTCTCGAGCGAGATCTCGTCAAAGTACTTTTGGATGAGCTTCTTCTCCTGGACAAACTTGACGTTCTGCAATGACTCGGCAGAGAGCTCGATGGCCTGGTTGAAGCCGTTCTCGCCACCGTACGACACGTCGACCGTCTTGATGATTTTGGGCGCCAGTCGGAAGTCAAACATGTCCGACTGACCCAGCTCCGTCTTGAAGTCGGCCGAACCTGCCAGCACGAGGCCGACGCAGTTGCACTTGTTGTCCGTGATAAAGTGCGTCGTCGCCAGCTCGGCCACCTTTCGCACGTAGTTGTGTCGCGCCTCCTCTCGCAGACGCGCAAAACGCAGCGCCGACTGACCACCACGTCCTGCGTACGTCGATCAGTCCAACGTGGGATAAGGGACGAAATCGTGAAAGGGAAGGCGAGGAGAGCACGAGAACGGCATCAGCCAAAAAAGTCGCGGGTGCAGTGCTGCAGCTGCAGTTTGGCGGTAGGGCTGCGAGCGCGGGGCGGCGACTCACCGTGCTTCTTGGGAAGGTCGACCGAGAACTTTTGCAGCACGGTTCTTGTGTTGCCCGAAAGGGTACCGAATAGCGCGCCGTTACCATCCATGATGATGAAGCCGAACTTGGAGTCGGCCTCGAGGAGCTCGCTGAGCGCCTCGGTGTGGAACTTGTTGTCGCAGAGGTAGAGGGAGGTGTTGATGGGCTTGAAGGGCTCAAAGGAGAAGTTGACCTTCTTCTCCTTGCCCTCGTCGGTGAGGATGGTGCCGCAGTAGACGATAAGGCCGTTGTCGGGGACGCGGTTGTAGAGCTTGAGCCTCTGCTGTGTCGAGGTGATGGCGGAGAGGACTGAGAGACGGTTGACGCGCGACTTGATGTTGGAGGCGGTGCCGTACTCCTGGGTGAGCATGTTGGTGGCCTGGGAGATCTGGGAGCGGGGGGGAAGGATGAGGGAGATCATCGAGGTACCGGCACCGCGAGCAGCGTCGAGCTGCTTGACGAGCTTCTTGACCTTCCAGATCTGGATGTTGGCGTCGGCGGTATTGGCTTGGGAACCCATGGTGGCGGAGTGGGGCGGCGGAGTGGGTGGAGAGGGGTGGAGGGGTTGGGTTACCGATGATGAGCTAGGGCTGCGGGGAAGTGAGGCGCAAGCTCGAGGCGGTTGGTGTGAGCCTCTTTGGTGCGTGGCTGTCCAAGGAACGAGGGACAGTGGTGGGCGGAGCGGCGATGGTAGCGACGGGGGGGGGGGGGAGGGCGACTGTGTGCGCGACGAGATAAAGACGAAGGGAGAGTGGGTGAAGCACGAGGAATCTAGGAAGGCGGGAGGGCTCCACACACACGCGATGATGGAGGCGGAGAGGAGTGGCAGTGGCGGAGGAGTGGCCAACGAGTGGCGGAGGAGTGGCCGACAAGCGCGGCGCAACAGCGTTTGGAAGGTTGCAGAGCCCAACACTCCCAACTCTGACTTTCACAGTGACTGTAATCGCATCGAGTGGAGCTGCTGTAGTTGCTTGAAAGCTTTTTTTTTCCCCTTTTCTTTTTGCCTTTACGCACGTTGGCCAGCATAATCATCGAAATAGCCAAGTGAATCATGCGCGGGTGTTGCATTTATATATTCGTGATTAGTGCACCTTGGGCAGTTTTCGTGCTGCGCTGCAGGCTTTCGAATTCAAGCCACAGCAGGCGCAGTCCTCAGTTTGAAAATTTTTCAGCACCACCGCACCACCGCAGCCTCGCAGCCTCGCAGCGCAATTCACACCCGCCTCAAGCCCAGTCGCATTCACACCCACGCCCCACGCGCAAACAAGAAAACCCAATTACATACACTAAACAATAACCATTGCATTAGTATGCATGCCGTACCGTAAAACAAAACCGCACACGCCAGCGTTGAAGCGGAGCGTTGAAATGCAAACGCAGACCTGAATACAAGCCACCGCTCTCGTGATCGAAGCGCACAGCGCACACACAGCGCACAGCGCACACACAGCCCACAGCCCACAGCGCGCAAGCAGACCTGCCTTGTTGTTTCCGTGCGAGTCAAGGCGCTGGCTGTTGGCATCGGCTGCGACACGTTGCCGGTCCGAGCGGCCCAACCAACCCGATGCGGGGAAGCTCGCACCCGCAACCAACAAGCATCCCGCCTTCCCCTCTCGCCAAACCCTCGCACCTTCTTCTTGCCCCATCCCCATCCCCCTCTTCTTACATCTTCTTACACAAACCTCAGCTACCGTCACCCCACAGCTCGCCAACTCTCTCCACCCCGTGCGAATCCTTCGGGCGCTTTGCTCCGTCACCTCCCCCTCCCCGCCATCTCCTTTCCGCCACTCTCACCCCCCATCAGCCAACATGTCGCGTCCAAAGGCTAGGCCTAGGTCGGCCAAACCCACCCGCGTCCGCGTCCAGTTTGAGCACTCCCTCCACTCCTCGCTCGTCCACCTGCCCATGAGCCTCTACGCTCCCCTCGTCGACCGTCAGGTATCACCCCAGTCGCTTGTCGTCCAGATCAACCCCTGCCACGATGCCAATACCTTGGCATCCCACTCCTTCCCGCAGCAGCCCTACTACGCCGGGTGGTCGGGCATGAGCGCCGCTCCTCACAATGTCGCCTCCTCCTTTGCCACCGCTTCCCCCTCGTCCTCCTCTGGCGCCTCTCTCGCCGACGTCATATCCATGTCACCCTCTCTCGCCGCCTCTTTCAGCCCTCCGCTGGCCGAAGGCACCATCTGTTCGATCCGCCTCTTCCGATCGCCTCCGCTCCCAACCGCCGAAAAGATCGAAGTGACCCCGCTCAGCCCCGACGACTGGGAAATCCTCAGCATCCATGCCGAAGAGGTCGAGAACAATATGCTCGGCCAGGTACGCGCAGCCAAGACGGGTCAGGTCATCGGCGTCCACGTCGGCCGCGCTAGCAAGACAGTGGTTCGTTTCCGCGTCGACGCCACCACGCCTGCTACCTCGACTGCTTCCGCGGCCGCCTCCTCCATAGACGTCTCCGCCTGTAAAGACGAGGAGGAGCAGGCAGATGCTTCCGAAAACGTTGCTGTCCGCCTGACTACCGACTCCGAGGTCATCATCGCACCGCGACTCCGAGAAAAGGTCGAAGATCCAGCCGCTGAGGAGAGCCACGACCTCAACGCTACCAAATCGGCGCACGGCGGAATTGGACAGGCCAAGGATCAGGAAGAGAGGCGGCAGGCCGTCTCCAAGATGCTCTGGAGGGTGCTTCCCAACACCTTTGTTCGCTCCATCGGCTCTGAAGACCGCCTTTATAGCACTGTCCTTTTCCCTCCCAGCAACGGTAGAGCTGCTACCGTCCCTGGACCTGACTATGACGAGATTGAGGCCCTCTTCCCCAACGGCAGGATCACCATCACTAAAATGTCCTGTCCCAGCTCGGATGCTGCAAAGAGCCGCGCTGATGAAGCTCGAGCTGACGACGCCACCGCTTCAACGAAGGCCGATGCAGGAGCTTCCGGCGGCCAAGAAGCGCGCTCAACAAGCGGCGGCCTCCCGGCCAGGCCAACAGCAAGCGCTTCATTTGCATCGGGCAATGGCTACCTCCAAATGGGGAAACCGGATTCTCAACCGTCGGCGGCAGCATGGCCGCATCGGCACGTGCTGGTCGGGCCTACGCTCAGGCAGCAGCTCGGCCTGCAGGACTATGACCTGGTCCGCTTCACCTCGGCGCCTCCGGGATCGACGTCCCGCACCTCGACGCCAAACGGCGTGGCCAATGGGGACTCGCACTCAGCCCACGGAGACGAGTCTAATGCTCCGTCGCCGACCAAGACGCTGGCTGGCGTCGATTCGCTGCTCTCGACGTGCCTCGACATCGTCTCCGGGACGCTGCGATCCCGGAGGTTGCACGCTGCCGTAGACGGCGCCATCAAGCCTTTTGCCGGTTCGAGCGGCCTGCTCTTGACGGGCGGTGCGGGATCGGGAAAGACGGTGGTGGCCGAGGAGCTCTCGGCGCGGCTGTCCAACGACTTTGGCACGCTCATGGCGACGTCGCGCATCGACTGCTCGCCCTTTTCCGAAGAGAGGGTGCCGACGTTGCGCGCCAAGTTTTCCGAGTGGCTCAACGAGGCCGCATGGAAGGCACCCAGCCTGCTCGTCCTCGATAACATCGACCGCATCATCCCGGCCGAGGTGGAGCACGTTGATTCGCACCGGTCCCGGCAGCTGGCCGAGGCGTTTGTGGCGCGGATACGCGACTGCGTCAAAGACTACGAGGTCTTTGTACTGGCGACGGCCCAGAGCAACACCAGCATCCACTCGCTGCTCAACTCGAGCCACCTCTGGATCGACAATGTACAGCTGAAACCGCCGAGCAAGGAGGGTCGCCGCGAGATCCTCGCGCACCTCGTTCGCGCCAAGACGTCGA